>JAQQSZ010008241.1:0-13098 GCA_028646595.1 Phalanger gymnotis | reverse complement strand
CCAAACTCTGCCTTTTTAAATGCTATTCATTCATTAATCACAAACTCAAGGACTATATCTCCCAAAATATCTTCCTTGATCTCCCAATTTATTCAAGGTCATTCCATAAATCCTTGAATAATACAAAGTACTTGGTTTGCAGATGTCAATTGTATTAGATAGATAGATAGATAGATAGATAGATAGATAGATAGATAGATAGATAGATAGATAGAATTTTTTTGCATTACAAATATCTGTACAAGTGTTGTTGTTTCTATTAGTTCATGATCCCTTGAGATTAGGGATGATGTCTTGTTTAAAATGTGTGTTTTCCCCAGGCCTAACAAAGTAATCTGTTTAATAAATGTTTGTTTGAGTTAAAATTGGATCCAGCCACCCTTAATCTCAAACCAGTTATCTTCCAACTATTCCACACTGGTTGCTTTAGTGACTTAATTAAGAGCTAACTTCCCCACAGAATATAAAGCATTTAACTGCTGTGATCTTCTCTCTTTGGACTATGCTTTCCTTTGTATGCCAGAAAGAATAATGAAACTGGAATCAGAAAACCTGTTTGAATTCTGGATCAGATCTTTCCTAGCTATGTGGCTATGTAAAAACCTCTAATCTCTCTGAGCCTATGTTTTGTTGTCATCACTGTTGTTTTGTTTTTGTTTAGTTTTATTTGTGCATGTAAAGTGGGAAATGACAACACTTGCACTACCAACCTCATGGGTTTATTGCAAAGAAAAGAATTCATAAACCTTCAATCAATATTTAAATCCATTAATATTATTATGGATATTATTTTCCATTCCAATATTCTGTTGCCAGAAAAACTTTATTAACTAAACAGATATCTGTTTTCTTCTTTTCAGAGACATTTTTGATTATATGTTTGTAAGAATGTAAGAATGAGAGGAGGCAACCAGGTTAAGGAGAAAATCTGTTTATAGTATTAGAGGATCAAAGTCTAAGAAAGAGACAGAAGTAGGAACAAAAATGGTTTTTAAAATATTTTCTATGTTGTGGAAATAAGAGTAATATTGTATTACAGCTTCAATCTGGAGGGAAAAAAAATGAACTCAAAGAAAAGAGAAATTGTTTTCCAAAGAGAATGGGAAGTTGTCTCCAAATATTACATTGATACTGGACACAGGGATCAAATATGTACTTTCCGTCCCCCTTCATGTTCAATCTGATGTTAACAGCCAGACAAGTAGAAATATTAGTCCTTAATAAAAGAGTGAGTTTGACTCTGCATGAATTGGCATGCAAAAAAGGTTTTCTTTGGTTTTTTTTTTGTTTGTTTTTTTTTTACTTGCGTCAAGTCATAGGAGTTTGAAGAGAAAGAAACTAAAGAGTGTATCATTTGGACAACCAAAGCTCTGGATGAAAAGTGAAATGAATGGCAAAGAAAGTTGCTGTAAAGCAACATTGAGTTTTTGTTTGTTTTTAGGAAAGTCATCAGTGGAGTTAGAATCAGAATAGAGGAAATAGATGATGGAAATTGGCATTCGTTGGGGGATTGTAAGCAATTGAGAAAAGAACTACAGAAAATTGAAAAATACTGCAAGAACATAGAAAAAAATATAACTGCATCTACAAAAAATTAAAACAAGACCCAACAAAAAATTAGGCAGAGTAGTCAAATTTAATTCCTAATAACTGCTAATGCTATTATAAAAAGAATTCATCATCTTGTATGAAGAATATTCTAACATTTTAAGAGAAATATATATATATATATATGTATCTACATATATACACACATGAATGTATATATGTCTTTATTAAGGACTTTATAGCAAGGAATATATATTAGCACGTCTATTGATTATTTCCATGATTGTACTACTAATGTTAAGTATAATAATTTATTTGAATACATTTTAGGTGGAGACACTTCAGTTATGAATTTTCCCAATGGAGTTAAAGTACTCTAGAGGAGGGCAACAGGAATGATAAATGGCTTTGAGAACTGGGGATGTTTTACTTGGATGAGAGAGGACATAGAAAGTACATGATTACTGTCTTCAACTATTTGAACAGCTGTGATAAGAAAGAGAGATTAGACTTGCTCCTCCAGGCTCCAAGGAGTAGAACAAGGAACAATGGATGAAACGAAGCAGAGGTACAGATGATTTTGGCTTGGTGAAATGAGAATATCTGAACAATTATAACTCTCTAAAAGTAGAAAGAGAAAGAGAAAATCTCAAGTCAGAGTTGGACCACCATACATCAGGGCTGCTGAAGAAGTTACTGTTTCTAACGTACCACTTGAGATATTGTTTGTTGCTTGTCCTTCATTCTCAAAGAGAATCATGACCTGAGGAAGGTGATGCCATGACTTGCAAGTGAATCAGATTTAAGTGAGAGAAGGATGTACAAAGTCACCAGTCTCACTCTGTCCTCCAGAGTCATCTTAGTCCAGCAGCAAGATATAGATCAGGATGCCTGGAGGTGGCCCAAGAGGTGGTGGGAGATCTAAACTTTTTAAGCTAAGGTATTTCCCAGGTCCTAGTTTGATTGACACAATACCCATTCCAGTGATTAAGGCTAGGTAAGAAATGAGGCAAATAATGGCCTCTTTTCCCTAGTAACAAACAAACAAACAACACCACAATCTGGGAGGGGAAGACCCTCAGGGTTTCTGGCCAAAACACAATCAATTGCTGTTTACACTCACTCTGAGCCCTGTGGAATCAAACAATGACTAAGTGAGGCTTGGGCTGGGACCTATTGCTGGCCAATCAATGAGTGATTTCAGTTTAACACATGGTCCTTAGGGAAGAAATATATCCTGTATACCCCAAGATATCTTGTGAGATTTTAGTGATCAAAATTTACATTCCTTCGGGCAGAAGGCCCACAGGTGAAGGTATGTATGATACCCTATGTGGGCAGAAGGAGAAGAAGAAGGAGGGAAGTAAGGAAGAAAGGAAGGAGGGAGGGAGCTGCATTGCCCCACTGGAACTGGGGCAGCGACTACTATTCACAGGTTGTTGTTTGTCCTTCATTCCCAAAGAGGACCATGATATCAGTAAGGTGATGATATGACTTGCAAGTAAATTAGATTTAAGTGAAGCAGGGCTGTGCAGTCACCAGCTTCACTCTCTCCTCAGGAGCCTTCTGGGTCCAATGGCAAGATATAGATCGAGACAACTAGAGATGGCCCTGGATGCAGTGAGAAAACTTGGCCTTTTTAAGTTAAGGTCTTTCCCAGGTCTCAGTTTGACTGAGGCAACGCTTATTCAGCGATAAAGGCTAGGTAAGAAACATCAAGTTTGGACAACCATATATTTGGGATGCTGAAGAAATTATTGTTTTTAATGTATGATTTGAGGTATATGGGATTTTCAAGGACTAGTACCTTTGGTGTGGGGGCTGAGTCCTTTCAAGGTTGTTCATCCACCTTTGGTGTTTACCTGGCACTCAATTCTCACCAGTGGTTCAAAGAAGCTGTAACGTGCACAGTGGCCACACCGTGATAAACCCTCTTGACAGATGAGCTGAACCAGGTTGAGGGTAACCAACAGGCCTCGAACCTTTGGTGAGTTAGGAAGATATCTATCTCAAGAAAGTGAACACTTCCTCTGGTGGAATGGGTAGATGAGAACAATTTGTTCCAAAGGCCACAAAGGCAGCTGAAGCATGGGCTGTGAAAAGGTTAAAGCTTGGTCAAACATGAAAGACCCCAAAGTCATCTGCTGCGTCCCAGGTCATCTCTAGGTATCTTGATTTTTGTCTTGCCACTAAAATTTAGTTACTCTAAAAGAGAGGGTGAGACTGATGACTTTGTACAACACTGCATCACTTAAAGCCAGGAGTCAAGACATCATCCTGTGATAACATTGGTCTGCTTTAAAAATGAAGGACAAATGCTAACAACAGGGAAAGGTACACAGCCTTTCTTGTTGGGCCTTTCCAACTCTCACATTCTTGGATTCTACGATTCTGAATATAGCAACCAAATTCCCTAATGATCTCTGTTCCAGCCACTCCTATGTCCATGGTATTCAAGAGATGTTGTTCAGCTGAAATTCTTATTTCATAAGCCCCCATGTCCACTGAATCTCTTCTGAGAAAACTGGAAATAGATCACACGTTATCATAGCAAAAGGCATTTATGTAAAGTAGGATACAAGGCAAAATATCAATTAAATTGAATAATAAGAATGCTATCCTTCCATTTCCCAAAGCTCTGATGTACCCAAATATGTCTTTTCATGAATACAGGACTAACTTCCTGATGAACAATTCTAGTCTTCTAATCCGTCTACACATATTATCACTAATGACTAATTGTTAGACTAGTCCCTGAAACAACTGTCTTCTGGGCAGTGATGGTTTCATCATGGTACTACTGGCTGAGGAAGCTTGTGGCGTGGTGTCAGAATGGGAACCAGGGAGAATTATAGAAAGCATTGGATAAGAAAGCATTGTACAAGATATCAAGAGTAGATAAAAGCTGCTATTTCTTTCCGTATCTCCTTTTCCAGCTCTGCTGACTGGACTAAAGCCTTCATATCACTCAGTGGCAACACCTATCCAACTTTGAAACTGTTCATGATGAAGCCTGCTGAGCTTCACACTGGCTTTCAGAAATTGTGATTCCTAAACAGAAAATAATGCAGATATAGCCCTCCTAGCATGAATTCAATTTTTTATCAAACATGAAGGATCTGGAGACAAAGAATTTGGTTCTGAATCTCACCTTGGCTTTTTACTATCTGTATGGCTGTCAGCAAGATAATTTGCCTCTCTGGACTTCGGTTTCCTTACCCAAAAATGAGGGCATTTGATTAGATTATCTCTAAGGTCCTTTTATAACCAAAATACATGATTCTATGATTTTTTGAAAAAAATATGTATCATCCAGTTGGCAATATAACAAAACAATGTGGTTCAAGCTTTTAGGTAGAAGGAATAAAATACTAGTTCAGGAAACTTCCAGAACTCCTACACTTATCTACAAAGGTTTACAAAGTTGAGACTTTACGCCAAAAAGGGAGCTAGCTTAGTAGGTCTACTACATCAACTTGATCCATAACACTCTAGATCTAGAATTTAATCTTAAATTCTATTAAATTTTTATTAAAAACAAAAAAAAATTGTGATATTGGGTGAGATCTATGATTCACTCAACTCAGTTGGCTCACTGTCTTCACTGATAACTAAATCAATAATTTTCTATAAAATAGCAAATTTCAAAGATGTCAGTCTTAAAAGGCTAGGAAAATCCTATAGCTCCTATCACAGTGATAACGTTAGGGAACCACATGTTGAGGTTTCTAAGGGTGCTTGAGACCCCAAAATACCGACACCCCAGGTCCTGCCAAATGAAATACCCTAAAGTCTTTTTTCAGCAAAAGAGAAAAACAAAGTTTATTAAAGATTCGCCATATAGGGTAGAGTCTTAAGAAATCTCACGATTTGTGACACTCGTTTTGACAAGTGGGACAGATTCAATCTACTGAGCTAGATTGAATCTGAGCCCCTTCATGGAGGCAAGATGAGACTTATCTACAGAAGGATTGTGGGAGCCATCTAAGGTGGTCCTGGGTTGATGGGAGGAGGGGTTTAGGGAGGGTCTTGAGGAGGAATCTAAGCAGGATCTTGATGATACTGGGGTGAAGTCAGACTCCAGGAGCCAAGAGAATGGGATTAAGTGTGGGAAGTAGCTGAAGGCTACCTGGAGATAACAGACAATGTAGGGCTAAGCTTTTTTAAGGGTAACAGCTTTAGGCATAGACATTTTTATAGGATCAAATCTGGACAATGGATAGCTAGGCTAGGTTAAGAGTAACCTAGAGATTTGGGCCTAGTGATAATCAAAGGCTTATGGCCTCAGGTAAACGCTTCATCAAGTGGGAAGATTCAAAGAGACTTCAAAGGGGCTCCCACAGTCTAAATGCCATCAATAGGGAATGAATGCCCCCCCAAACTCCCCTCCTCCCTTCCCCCCATGGCAGTTATTTCCTCTAATAATACATTATTGACCTCTATCATCCAGGAAATCATCTAATTCTCTTTTTTCCAGTCCTCAGAAGTTCTTCAAGTAATAAACTTCATAAACTTTCTACTTACTATAATGTATATTGATTTTTTTTTGTCCTAAATTTACTCCTTTCAAAGTTTTAGATATCTTTTAGGTACTAGTCTTAGATTTGGTTAGCTAGTCCAAGTACTTTGTATTCAGAGCATTTTTTTGAATTTCATTGACTTATTACATTCCATCAAAGCTTGTTTTATTCCCCTGAAGAATACTGCTACTGAATCTTGAACTTCTACCAGTCTATTGACAACCAATTTCATTTGAGAATAATTGTGACCATCTCAGCCACAACTTGATCTGGGCAGCTGTGAATTGAAAAAAAAAAGTATGCCTGACCTTGCAGCTGCCATGGTTACAAACACTTAAGTGCAGCAGCAGCAGATTTGACCATTCCCTTTTTTGGTTGGGCCAGAGTGGGGAGATCATGGAAAGCAGTTATAAAGAGAATACTTTCCTGTAGTCTAAGAGGTTAAGGAGACATTCACAATCAGTATATGTAACCAGCAGCCTGTGGCTTTATTTCCTTAACTCACTCTCAGCTCCCTTCTATACTTTCACGTTATAGATATTATAAATGCAGAGATACTTACTTAACCTTGCAAATGATTCTACATAACCAAAAAGATGAAAACTGCTAATAGAATGCTAATGAAGCCTGATATGCAATAACCATTTATTAGTGCTTAAGAATGTGTATTTATATCTGTGTCTGCAGGTAGGTAGGAGGTCTGTGTGCCAGAGTGTATTATGAAGTGAATGTGGGATGAAAGAGGAAGGTATATTTGACTGAAAGATGTTAATTTTTTTTTTAGCATTTATGTTAATCTTCTCCATCATTTTGGTAGCAAATCAATCATTTAAAAAAATGCAATGGAGTATGGAAACCCACAAAGTACTTTCTTTAAAAAACAAGGGTTTATTTTTTTCATTAAGCTTATATAAGCATGACCTTAGAGTCAGTTTCCCTATTCTTACACCAGCTGGTATAAAGTAGATGAATTACATGTTCTTAAAGTGGGTACTTCTTTAGAGATAAAGGTCACAATTTACTCAATAGACAAGAAAATTTTTCCTTCCTTGAAATTTGGTTTCTTAAACTTGGTGACCATGAAAAGTTATGATTTATATTGCTAAGGAAGAGTGGTTTGTACTGTATCTGAATTTGAACAGTATGTACCAGAACTAATCCAAAAAGTAAGCTACAAACCTTGAAGCCAAATTGAAAATAGCACTGGGGGAAATGTTTTCCTGCAGAGGAAATTCATCTGTAGCTTCTAAAGTGGGAAATTAAAAAACAAACAAACAAAAAAACTCCTTGTAGTCTAGTTTACTATAAGTGACATTATTAGACTATGCTGAGTGTCAGACCGAATAAAAGGGGAAACATTTTTAAAAAATCAAACTTGTTTCTGAATTATAAACCTCCTATTCTAATCATTCAAATGAATCATTGGTAATATTAGAATTTGCCTTTCATTTAAGGTAATCAGACATGCCAAGAGAAAAGGCAACTGATAGTCTTAGAATAAACCATGGATACTTTGTCCCAGAAAAATTTCTACTCGAGGCCATCAAAAAAGAGATGTGTGAAATTCATTCTGAGTTTTGGCAATACTTACTGACCCAGGAGTAATAAGGTGTTATTTTTACACACATACAATTACTTACCTATAGAGCTGATATTCTGCCTTCAGTTCTCTCATCACAATTTCAATGATATCAGCTTTCTTGACATTTTCTTTGATAGCAAGTTGGTGACTTGATAGGTATGAAGGTAAGAAATGATATTCAAAGACAAGAAATTCGTGAACTATAAAATATTTGCCCATGCATCTTAGAGGAGAAGCCATGCTTTTTAAACATCGCAGTTCTTAAATTAGATGATTTCACTTTTTTTTTTCTTTTCTAGGACAGCAAGCCTTTTCAGTTTGAATGTTTTTCTATGGGAAGGAATAAAAATCCCAAACTCAAACAAATTTTATTTCTATTCATACATAGAGATGAAAGGGTATATAATTTTAGTGTGACATGTTAATGCTGTGAGGATATTAAACAGATTGGTCTAATAAGTAAATCCTTGATTGATATTTATATTTTTTCATATGAAGTTAGCACTATACAATCATTATAGAATGTTTGAGCAATCATATAACAAACTAGGAATTATGACGAAGTAGTGTAAAGGATGTTATTCAAAAATCTATATTCAGAAAAGCAGATTGTCATTCACATTGTAAGAAGGAAGAATAACCAATAAATAGACGTGGACTCAACTTAGCTATCAACTTTAGGAGAACTCAAGGAAGTCCATTAAAATAAACTGTGTGGATTACACAGGCAAGAATCATACAAGATAGATGAGCATGAATGAGTTGTTTTCTAGATTGTTAGCTGACCATTGAAAAATTCAGGGTCCTTTTATTAGTGTTTTAATGTAACACTTTTATGTTGACATTTTGTTTTAATTTTTACATTTTATTTCATTTGAAAGACAGGAATTTAAAGCTGAAAATTGTTAGTGATGATCATCTAGTTCAAATATTTTTTTTTTATTTTGAGGAGTTCAAAATTGGGATGCAGACATCAAGCAGGTGGTTAGAGGCAGAGTCAGCACTCTTGTTAACTTACTAAGTTTTTTTCATTCTTAGAGTTATCTTTTTACTTAAAAGGAATCAGGGTGTAGGAGGTAGTAAAGGAGAGAAAAAAAAAAACAAGTTATAGAACTACAACTATCAAGGGTCATCTGTCCAGCCACATGTCTTCATTTTGCAGGTGTAGATCTGGAGATCCAGAAAGCTTACTTCATTCAAAAATAGCAGAACCAGGTTTTGAACCCAAGCCTTCCACTAAATCCAGGAGTCTTTCTATGACAACACGCTGCTTGCATCAAAGTCTACATTTCTCCTCTATGAGCACCTAGAAATGGATACATGCATACTACATATGCTGTCAACCCTTTAACTATGACAGTGATAGCAGATTTTCCAGAACTAATGAAACAATATCAATAATTTCTATGCAAAATCTCCCATGGAGTCAAGTAGAAAATTTGGCAATTACATCTCCCCAGGTTACTTTTGAACTCTAAAATTATTATTTTTTTGACAGGTAAATAACCACTTTCCCTTAATTAGACTAGATTATGGAATTTGTAAGTGTTATTGAAAACAGCAATAGAGTGGAATGCTGTCTTTCATTAAGAGCAGCACCATGTTAATGCCTTGTGCTGTCTAGTTACCATGATAAATAGGTTGTGGTACATGCACACTTTAATTATTAACACTGGATTCTGCTGAAATTGAAGTATTGCTCTTGGTAAGAGCTATTAATGCTGAAATGACCCATTTAATAGTGACCTGTGGTATCAAAGTATGGATTTAAATTGGTAATTAATAAAAGTCCATTTCTGAAAATGCTAACACAGGAGTTCAATAAAAATGCTAACTAGGTCTCAAATACCACAGACAGTTTATTGACATTTTAATATGTATTACTTATGCTAAACACTTTCTGGATTTAGAACCCAGTGGCTGAGACGATAACAATGAGTATGTTACTTATCTAGTAGCTAAGAGATCAGTGGGTAAACTTAGTGAACAGCATCCATTTTTGTAGGTTTAATCTTGCTTATAAAGGAGAAACACAGCATGATTTCTTTTTGAAACTGCATTATACCAATAAAAAAGGGGGGGGAGGATCCTTATCACAGCCTGCAGAAGACAAACGCTATGAAAATGAGAAAAAAAATGAGAAAAGATGTTATGTTGGCCTATATAGTGATCCTGCTTTCCAATATTGTTGGAGAGGAAGAGAGATTTGGGAATGAGGGTAGGTTGGAAGGGCAGGGTGACTATTCTCTCTGAATATAATGCTGTGCAAATAGTCTTAAAACAGGCTGCTCTTCCACAACCACATCTCTACTTCCATTGGGAGGGTAGAGAAAGAAGCTCATTCATCAGTCACATAACCACTTAAACTGTGAAATGACATTTTAACCATTATTTCAAAAATATGGAACTAATCAGGCATAAATAGAGTTGTCAAAACGAAATCTTACACTATTAACATTCCCAGCCCTTCTCCTACCCCCTACAAATTCTTTAGGTTTATTTTTGGGGGAAGGAGGTAGATTTAGTAAGTAGCTTACATAACACTAGAATAATAGATATTTTCCAGCAAATGTATCAGAGGATTCTCGCTATGCCTCATTCCCAACCCCTTATCCCTGGAGATTTATTTCAGCAATTAGATTTTACTTAAACAGATATTAAAAGTTAGTTTGTTCTCTGAGCACATACTGAAGGGCACATACTGGCAAACTATATGTATTTTAAGCATCTGAGGGAAGCCAGGGAAAGATTAATAAATTGCTAGAGATAATTTATAAAGTGTATAATCCATATGTGAATAATTAAGAGTTGACTAAAATGGATAAAGGTGTGCCATGCTCATCGGTGCTCCATGATAATCATTTAGGATTTGAAGTTTAAAGTATATTTTCAATGCAATTATAATTATACTTAGGATTCAACTTTAAGCATCTCCCTATCAGTATGTAATTTGGTGCCTAAATTAGAGGTTATGATAGTATTGCTATTCAGTTGCTGATCTCCAATTGCATGGTGGGAACCAAATCCAATTACTAAGAAGTTAAAAACATATTTCAAGTAGCTTCTGGTAAACACTGGAATTTTCTAAGTAATATTTGATTCTGTATATTATCAGAAAGCACACTACAGAAGGGATACTATGAATATTTTTCAGAAATTGGCTTTTTGTGCTAACTTTAAAAAACAACAAAAATGTTCCATATGTCTCTGGTTCTACCCTGGGTTATCACAAGCTCTTCTGACTATGAATTTGGGGAATTCTTTTAAATTTGTTTCCATATCTCTGGATTGACAGTTCTTTGTTTTCTATTTCAGTGTTAATTAAAAAAAATCATAACTGGTACAATCATAAAAATAAAATGCAGACTTTAACATCTAGTACAGTTTAGTGAAATTGCAATTTATGAATTTAACAAGAATTTATTGAATGCTTGCTCTGTCTATAAAGTTATATCAGGTCATACAGGGGAGCTGCAAAAGAAGTGGAAGTGTTTGGTCCTGGACCTTTCAATGCTTACAGTCACTGCTGAAGTTGAAAGGGATGGGGCAACATACGCATCTACAAAACAAGACAATGCTTATGGAGTATTCTATAAACATGGGCTGATAGCTTGTAAAGTTAATCAGGGTGGGACTTTTTTTTTTTTTACTGTTTTCTCTTTTAGAATGCTAAAGTAATCAAATGCCTTTTATTAAGTAGTGCTAGGTGCTAAGCTCCAGGCCCATGTCCTTTTGCTGATTAGGTATGAAGCTTTCTGGTCCTAAGAAGGGTATATAAACTCAGATTTTTTGGGGGGCTTTCACTTACTGGAAGAGTGTCCTGTGATTTGACTAGACTCGCATTGTTAAGAGGCCCCCAGCTTTGAAGAAACCCAGATGTTGGTGCTTTTCTGGTAATTATGTATTGCTATGGAGAGAGTGGTTTGCGTTGTTTGCTCTGTTTATACAGTCTTTGTAATTTCTGTTTGTATTTGCTTTGAAGTTCAGGGTGTGGCTTTTCCCCCTGAACTAAGTGAATGATACATGTATGTTTGATTAAAGTGAGATTGTTAATCCTTTAAAGTTGCTTTCCTTAGAAAAGCAGATCAAAGAACCTGTGCTGCCAGCTCTGGTTGCTGGTGTTGTTGGGTCTTACACCCCTACAGCAGCTGCTAACAGCATTGTTGTTACATGGCTTCATCTAGAATTGGACAGTCTGGTAAGTATAGACCTAAGTTTTTTAAATGATATTTGTTCTTTAGAACACTTTACATAAACGACCCGGGGAGCAACTTAGAGATGAGCAATCTTAAGAGTACATTTGGGATGTGCAAATTGAAGATGGAAAAGATGAGATCTGTTTTTATCCTAAAACTTGCTTTAGTTTCCAAAGGTTTTCAAAATGCATTGCTCTCAACAATAATGTGAGGTAGGCAATACAAATATTATCCCTGTTTAAAATATGGGTAAACTGAGACTAACTTAAGTGATTTACTCAATACATCTAACTAATTCATACATGATCAAAGATTCACACCAGGTTCCCCATGATTTGAAAATCACCACTTTTTTCATTATCCCAGCACCTCTTCCAATATGCATTAATGGTTATATTTGCCTCGCAATTGAAAATAAGAGAAATGACAATGAAGGATTTAATGGTTTCTTTAAGCTTGGTTCTTTGTGTCCTGATTTGAATCTTTTGCTTTTAGTAGTTTTTACATGAAAGAATATTTGCTAAACAAGATTTAGAAAATGTAAAGATATATGTGATATTTAATCTCTACAGCTGTATGTAGATATGTATACTTTAGATATTGTCTGTAATACATACCTGTATATATTGAATATTATTTATAAGTACATGCATATAGCACACATACATACACACAGACACACAGATAGATATATGTATATATGCATACATACACATATACATATGGACATACATACATATGTACATACATATAATTTTCCTTTCTTAGCTAAGTGTCCTACTCAGTATTGAAGCTCTTATATACATGACTAATTACCTTTTAAAAAAAAATCTAGAATAGAAGCACAATAAATTAACTTTAAATGTTTCTATATTTGGATATTAATCACAATTTCATCTGTAGATGTAACATTCTAATTATAGGCTATCTCACCAATACTGGAAAAGAATGCTGTATTTAATTTGAGGACATATATTCAAATCCAGATTCTGCTACTTTACATCTTTGTTTTGGGGGGGGCGTTGAATATTGAGAGAAAAATATGGTTTGTCCTTCATTCTTGAAGAGGACCATGACATCTGGGAGATGATGACATGACTTACAGTTGACTTTGATTTGAGTGAGGGAGGGCTGTGCAAAGTCACCAGCCTCACTTTCTCCTCTAGAGCCCTCCGGGTCCAGTGGCCAGATACCAATCAGCATGACTGGTGATGGCACAGGACGCAGTGGGAGACCTTGGCCCTTTTAAGCT
>JAQQSZ010008240.1:0-13099 GCA_028646595.1 Phalanger gymnotis | reverse complement strand
TTCTCTAACTTGCTTTTCTAAATCCTTTTTGAGCTCTTCCATGGCCTGAGACCAGTTCATGTTTTTCTTGGAGGTTTTTGTTGTAGGCTCTATGACTTTGTTGACTTCTTCTGACTGTTTGTTTTGGTCTTCTTTGTCACCAAAGAAGGATTCCAGAGTCTGAGACTGAATCTGGGTGTGTTTTCGACCCCTGGCCATGTTCCCAGCCAACTTACTTGACCCTTGAGTACTTCAGCAGGATATGACTGCTTGTAGACTAAAGAGTTCTATGTTCCACGCTTGGGCAGATACGCTGCCTCACCAGCACTCCTGCTTCCCCAAGAATCCCCTACCCGGACTGGGCTTAAATCTTCAGCAGGCTCTTCACTCCTGCTCTGATCAGCCACTTAATTCCTCCCACCAGGTGGGCCTGGAGTCGGAAGCAACTGCAGCCATAGTTCTAAAGCTGCCCCACCTCCGCTGCCCCGGGGGCGGTGGCCGAACCACAAAGTCAGTCCCCGCAGTTTTTCCCACTAACCTTCTCTGTTGTCTTTGTTGTTTGTGGGTTGAGAGGTCTAGTAACTGCTGCAGCTCACTGATTCAGGATGCTAGGGCACGCTCTGCCCAGCTCCCGGTATCGTTGGTCTGCGCCGCTCACGCTGGACTCTGCTCCGCTCAGCTCCACTCCCCTCAGCTGCCAGCTCCGTGCGGGATTGACCTTACCTAGAGACCATCCAGGCTGTCCCGGACTGGAGCCCTGCTTCCCTCTGCCACTTTGTGGGTTCTGCAGTTCTAGAATTGTTTCAGAGCCATTTTTTATAGGTTTTTGGAAGGACTTGGTGGGGAGCTCACGCTAGAGCCTGCTTTCCAGCCGCCGTCTTGGCTCCGCCCCTTCGACCCAATGTATCCTCTTTAGATTACAATGCAATAAAAATTTTATTCAACAAGACCATGGAAACACAGATTAAAAACTAGTTGGAGACTAAACAACGTAATCTTAAAGAATGAGTAGGTTAAAGAACAAATCATTGAAATAACCATTTCACTAAAGACCTATAATAATGAAATAGCATATCAAAACCAATGAGATGTAGTACATGCAATAATCAGAAGAAAATTTATATTCTAAATGCTTTTAACAATAAAATAGAGAAAGAACATACTAATGAATTGAATATGCAATTAAAAATGCTAGAGAAAGAACAGATTTAAATTTCCAATTAAGCACCAAATTGTAAATTTTTAAAAATTAAAGGTGAGATTAATTAAATTGAGTGTAAGAAAACCATGGAATTTATAAATAAAATCTGTAGTTGGTTTTATGAAAAAAAACAATAAAATATGTAAAATGTTCGTTAGTATGATTTTTAAAAAGAGAAGAAAACCAAATCACTAGCATTAAAAGAGAAAAAGGTGAATATGCTACTAATGAAGATGAAATCAAAGCAATTATAATGAGTTATTTTGCCCAATTACATGCCAATAAATTTAACAATTTAAGTGAAATGGAACAATATCTACAAAAATATAAACTGCCTAGATTAACAAAAGAGGAAAGAGAATATCTAAAGAAATATATTTTAGAAAAAGAAATTGGAAGGCCATAAATGAGCTTCCTAAGAAAAAAGCATCAGGACTAGATGGATTTACAAGCAAATTCTACCAAACATTTAAACATCAGCTAATTCCAACATTAAATAAATTATTTGGAGTAATAGGCAAAGAAAGAGTCCTACCAACCTCCTTTGATGAAACAACTATAGTTCTGATACCTAAACCAGGAAAAGTAAAAACAGAGAAAGAAAATTACCAAATAATTTAATTAATGAACATGGATAAAAAATCCTAAATAAAATACTATCTAGGAGACTACAAAAATATATTACAAAGACTATATATTATGACCAATTGGGATTTATACCAGGAATGCAGGGATGGTTTAACATAAGGAAAACTATTAACATAATTGTTTATATAAAAAACAAATGTAACAAAAATCATACGATCATATCAAGTTGTGATATATGATTGTGGTAGAATACTATTATGCTATAAGAAATGATGAGCTCAATGATTTTAGAAAAACATGGAAAAACTTGCATGAAATGATGAAGAGTGAAATGAGCAGAACCAAGAGAACATTGTATACAGGAATAGCAACATTGTTTTAAGAATGGCTTTGAGTGAATAAGCTATTTTGACTATTATAAATACCCAAGTTAACTATAAAGGACATATAAAGAAAGAGGCTATCTGCATCCAGGGAAAGAACTGTTAAATAGATGTATAGAATAATTTTACATATATATGTATATATACAGTCATATGAAAAAATGCTCTGAATCACTATTGATAAGAGAAGTTAAAATTAAAACAACTACGAGATATCATTTTACACCTATCAGATTGGCTAAAATGATAGAATAGGAAAGAGAAAAATGTTGGAAGGGATGTGGAAAAATTTGGATACTAATCCACTGTTTGTGGAATTGTGGACTAATCCACTCATTTTGGAGAGCAATCAGGAATTATGGCCAAAAAGTCATAAAATTTTGTATATCCTTTAACTTGGTAATACCACCGTTAGGTCTGTTTCCCAAGGTGGTTAGAGAAAAAGGATAAAAACTTAAATGTTCTAAAATATTTATAGCAGCTCCCTTTGTGGTGTCGAAGAACTGGAAACTGAAGGGATATCCATCAATTGGGCAATGACTAAACTTGTTGTGGTATATGTGGTATATATAGCACTATTGTGCTATAAGAAATGATGAGCTGGTTGACTTTAGAAAAACATGGAACAACTTGCATGAAATCATGAAGAGTGAAACTGAGCAGAACCAAGAAAATATGTCGTACACAGTAACAGCAATATTGTTCTAAGAATTACTTTGAATGACTAAGACATTTTAGGTATTCTTAAATCAATTATGAAAGACCTATGAAGAAAGATGCTATCCACCTCCAGAGAAGGAACTGATAAACAGAAGTATATATAGTATGGTTTTATGTGTGTACATCTATATGGTATATTCTATATATACATATGTGGCTTATATATGGTACATATGACATATATGTATATGTGTATATGAATACACACATATAGTTTAATGGTAGCCTTCTCTAGGGTGGGATGGGGAGGGAGGGAGGGAGAAAAAAATAAAATAAAAATTGCACAACAGATAACCAAAAAAAAATACTTAGAAGGAAACACAGAAAAGCAGGGTAGCTTTGAAAATGATGTGTAGGGAGCCAAAATGGCAGCTGGAAAGCAGAGACTTGCCTAAAGCGCTCCCCCAAGACCCTCCAAACACCTATAAAAATGGCTCTGAACAAATTCTGGAACTGCAGAACCCATGGAATAGCAGAAGGAAGCAGGGCTCCAGCCCAGGACAGCCTGGATGGTCGTGGGGTAAGGTCTATCACATGAACCTGGGAGCCGAGTGGATCAGAGCCCAGCATGGGCCGTGCCCAGACCAAGCAGACTGGGAGTTGGGTGGAATAGGCCTTAGTGGCCTAAATCAGTGAACTGTGGCAATTACCAGACTTCTCAGCCCATAAACACCAAAGGCAAGAGAGAAGGTTAGTGGGAAAAACTGCAGGGACAGATTGAAAGGAGTGCACAGTTTGACTGCCCCGGGCCAGCGGAGGTGGTGCATCTCCAAGGCTGCTTACAGAGATACAGCTGCAGTTGCTTCCAGCCCCAGGGCCACCTGGTGGGAGGAATTAAGCAGTGGATCAGAGCAGGAGTGCAAAGCGTGCTTCGATCTGAGTCGCGGTCCAGGTTGGCAGTTCTTGGGGGAGGAGGAGTGCTGCTGTGGCAGAGCTTGCTGTGTAGAAATAGCTCTGAAAACAACAGGGCAGACCCTCAAGCTTGGAACAAAGTACTCTCTACTCTACAAACAGTCATACCCCAACAAAAAGCTCAAGGGTCAAGTAGTTGTCTGGGAACATGGCCAGGCAGCGAAAACAGACTCACATTCAGAATCAGACTGTAATCTTTTTTTGGTGACAAAGAAGGCCAAAACATACAGCCAGAAGAAGTCAACAAAGTCAAAGAGCCTACATCAAAAGGCTCCAAGAAAAACATGAACTGGTTTCAGACCATGGAAGAGCTCAAAAAGGATTTGGAAAAGCAAGTAGGAGAAGTAGAGGAAAAATTGGGAAGAGAAATGAGAGTGATCTGAGAAAACCATGAAAAACAAGTCAATGACTTGCTAAAGGAGACCCCAAAATACTGAAGAAAATAACACCTTAAAAAATAAACTAACTCAAATGGAAAAAGAGCTCCAAAAAGCCAATGAGGAGAAGAATGCCAGGAAAGGCAGAATTAGCCAAAAGGAAAAGGAAGTCCAAAAGATCACTGAAGAAAATACTACCTTAAAAATTAGATTGGAGCAAGTGGAAGCTAGTGACTTGATGAGAAATCAAGATATTATCAAACAGAACCAAAGGAAAGAAAAAATGGAAGACAATGTGAAACATTTCATTGGAAAAACCACTGACCTGGAGAATAAATCCAGGAGAGATAATTTAAAAATTATTGGACTACCTGAAAGCCATGATCAAAAAAAGAGCCTAGATATCATCTTTCAAGATGTTATCAAGGAGAACTGCCCTGATATTCTAAAGCTAGGGGATAAAATAGAAATTGAAAGAATCCACAAATTGCCTCCTCAAGAAGATCCCAAAAAGAAAACTCCTAGGAATATTGTAGCCAAATCCCAGAGTTTCCAGGTGAAGGAAAAAATACTGCAAGCAGCCAGAAAGAAACAATTTGAGTACTGTGGAAACACAATCAGGATAACACAAGATCTAGCAGCTTCTACATTAAGGGATCAAAGGGCTTGGAATATGATATTCTAGAGGTCAATGGAGCTAGGATTAAAACCAAGAATCACCTACCCAGCAAAACTGAGTATAATGCTCTAAGGTAAAATATAGATTTTCAATAAAATAGAGGACTTTCAAACTTTCTCAGTGAAATGACCAGAGTTGAATAGAAAATTTGACTTTGACGGAAGAATCAAGAGAAACATGAAAAGATAAACAAGAAAGAGAAATCATAAGGGACTTACTAAAGTTGAAATGTTTTGTTTACGTTCCTACATGGAAAGATGATGTGTATAATTCATGAGACCTCTGTATTAGGGTAGTTGAAGGGAACTTACATACATATTCATATACATATACATATACATATACACAGAGGGCACAAGTGAGTTGAATATGAAGGGATGGTATCTAAAAAAATCAAATTAAGGGGTGAGAGAGGAATATATTGAGAGAGGGAGAAAGGAAGAGATAGAATAGGATAAATTATCTCACATAAAAGTGGCAAGAAAAAGCAGTTCTGTAGGAAGGGAAGAGGGGGCAGGTGAGTGGGAGTAATTGAATCCTGCTCTCATCAAAATTGACCTGAGGAGGGAATAACATACATACTCAATTGTGTATCTTACCCTACAGGAAAGAAAGAGGAAGGAGATAAAAAAGGGGGGATGATAGAAGGGAGAGCAGATAGGGGGAGGAGGTAATCAAAAGCAAACACTTTTGAAAAGGGACAAGGTCAAGGGAGAAAACTGAATAAAAGGTGATAGGATAGGAAGGAGCAAAATATAGTTATTATTTCACAACATGAGTATTGTGGAAGGGTTTTGCATAATTATACACATATGGCCTATGTTGAATTGCTTTCCTTCTTATGGAGGGTGGGCGGGGAGGGAAGAGGGGAGAAAATTTGGAACTCAAAGTTTTAAAAGGAGATGTTCAAAAAAACATTTTTGCATGCAACTAGGAAATAAGATATACAGGCAATGGGGCATAAAAATCTATCTTGCCCTACAAGAAAGTAAGGGAAAAGGGGATGGAGGGGAGTGGGGTGACAGAAGGGAGGATTGACTTAGGAATGGGAGAATCAGAATATATGCTGGTAGAAATGGGGAGAAAATTTGTAATTCAAACTCTTGTGGAAATCAATGCTGAAAATTAAAAATATTAAATAAATAAATAATATTTTTTAAAAAGTGATGTGTAATGTTTATTATACAGTTTTTCCAAAAAAAGTAAATGGTGTGAAATGGAAATTCATGGTTTTATAGTGGATCCTCTTTTTATATTGTGTTGTGTACCTGGAAATGTTCTTTTATTTTTGTATTTTTGTTTTCAAGTTCAAAATGAATAAAAAAAATTTAAATTAAAAAAAATGATGGAGTCTAAATTCTCCATAGGAGCATACAAGTGTAGAAATTTGGGGATGAATTGGGATGAGAGTTATCCCGTTCTCCATTAACACTCATTCTAAGTCTGTGTGAGTGAAGGTTCTGAGGTGCTCAGAACCTACTGCAGTACATCTCCCCAACCCCCTTGCTGTCTGTATTTTTCCTCTCACAGGATTGTGAAAATGTTAGAATAGGGAGGGTCTCTGAGATCATCTAGTCCAACCCTCTTATTTTACAGATAAGGAAAGTGAATCCCAGAGAACTTAAGTAATGCGTCCAAGGTTACCCAACTAGGTAGTAGCAAAGACAAGTCTGAGGGGAGATTTCCTGACTCTTGGCACAGTGAACTGCACTCCCAATGATTCCTATATCTCCTCTTCCCCCAAATGAGATTTTCCATGCTTTCTGCTGCAATGTTTCCCTTCCTCTTCTCATCTTCTTAAAATTCTTCTGGTACTTGAGTCTATAGACCTGTCACTGCAGGAAAATGATAGGGGCTGCCCTTCACCCATCCCAGGGGAGAAACATCCATCCCAGGGATCTGATCTGAGGCTTAGGAACCTCACTACAGCTGACAGATGGCCATCAGGTACTGCTACTATGGTGTGTGTGTGTGTGTGGGTGTGTGTGTGTGTGTGTGTGTGGGTGTGTGTGTAGGTGTCTGTGGGTGTCTGTGGGTGTCTGTGTGTGTTTGGAGGGTGGGAGAATAGAGCTTTCAAAGAAGGGAAATGCAGTGTTTACCCTCTCAGTCATGATTGATTTTAAACGGTTAAAAAAATTCTTAGAATAGAGATTGACTAATCTCCCTGTCTCTGGACTTTGTTCACTCCTACCTCCATCCCTTGCCCCATTAAATCTTGGATTCTAATTACACAGACTCACATGCAATCTCAGATTTAGAAAGGACCTCAGAGGGCATCGAGTTCAACTAGAACCTGACCCTGAAACCTCATTACGACATTCCTGACAAGTGCCTATCCAACTTCCACCTGAAGACTTTTAATAAGAGGGTCCTCAATGCCTCCAGAGGTAGCCATCGTTGGTCTCTCTTCCTTACCCCCTTTATCTCTGGAGATTGAAGCCACTATACCTTATTAGAACAATTAATTCATTTTCTAACAAAAGGGCAACTTAATGATCCCCTCAGGTCGACACAGTTCCCTTCTCAAGTGCTATATGGAGTTTCTATTAGACAAATAATTGGACTACAATCAATAGGTCAGAGCCCCCAGGTAGGAGAGATTTGGCTTTCTGCCCTAATTTAAGTTTATGTTTCCTTCTTAGCTTTGGTGCCAAATTCAGGATACAGGAAATGCTTTACCAGAAATTAGTGCACAAACTATATTACAATATCAGTTATTGGACAGGCATGGGGAGGGCAAGCTGAGAAAAGAGTGTATAAACACACCCACGTGTGTGTACACACACCCATGCACACATTATATATGTATATGTGTATAGATACATATATGTATGTATATACATGTTATATTTGTATGTGTGTGTATGTGTGTGTATATGTACACACACACACACAGACACACACAATTTCCCTCAACCTTTGAAGAGGCGACTACAACTCATAGCTTTATCCTGCTCCAAGATACCTAGAGTGGGCCACTGGCCCTTCCTTCTTGATCTTTCATTTCTTTGCCACAGTTAATGCCACTTTTGCTTTCTCCTTTCAGCCTCTGCTCTTGCCCCTAGGCTGCCTATACTTTCCCGCTCATCTCATTAATTCCTGGGATGGAGTCTGCCCACGATTACTGCTAGAGTAAGTATATCAATCTCTGTCACAGACTGTGCTTGTCCCTTTAAAAAATTCCCAGGAGTGATTTCAAGTCCTCCTTCAGGCTTAAAGATTCAATAGTCACCAGTCAATTTCTGGGCCAAGAGAGAATGTTTGTCTCTCTGAATTACAAATCCCAGTTAATTCTCAAATGTCTCTTACTCTTACAAGAGAAGTATATGACATGGTCCATCTGTCCTGTATTGTGCTAGGTAGATCACAAGAGTACCAGGCAGAATATAATTAAGTCCCAGATTTTATGGTACAGAAGAGAAGTTATGTTATTCCCTAGATCAAAAACCAACGATAGTTGCCCATTACTTATGGGATAAAGTCCGCATTCCTTTGCCTAAGAACCAAAACTTGAATATCTATCCCAAATTTCCTTTTAAAGTGTGCTTTTAACATTTACTTTATGTAAAGATTGTATTCAAATATACTTAAAATAGAAGCCTACATATATAAAGGGGATCTATAACACAACTTAGATTTTAAACACTTTTATTTTCTCCCTTTAATGAGAAAGAATAGTTTGTAATTACCACATTCTTTTATGCAAATAATCCTAATGGTTCTTAAAGTGCTTAAAAATAGGAAGTCAAAAGAATGGAACCACCATGAGGGCAGGGACTGTTTCACTTTAATAATACTGTTAGAATATAAGAATATCTTAATCAGAAACTATTCTTACTTGCTTATTAAGGTTGGAGGGAATAAGCGAATTATTGAAGAATGTTTATCTAGGCTGAAAAGAAAACTACTTTTCTTTAAAGGTAGTCTATAATTTAGACTTTTTACTGCTTTTGACAGAATTCTCTTCCTTCTTTTCTCTCTTCTCCTTTTATTCCATTGTAAAAGAGTTTTTCTATGCAGCCCTGAATGTCCAGCTGCCATCTAACTGGTGCTGAAAAACAAATTTGGAATTGATTGCATTAAGTTGGGAGCCATCTGGTGGAGTTGTGGAGCCTTGCACTCAGCCAAATCAAATGAAAAAAAACACCAAGTCTAAAACAGGTTTTGCATTTTTCCACCTTCACCACTCAATATCTTTTCCACAGAGCCCTGACTTTTATTTTGGTACCTGGGGCAATTGTTTCTCAAGGTAAGTGGCATTAAATTGGGTAAACAGCATGAAATGTGGTTTCAAATCAACTTTGTAATTCATTATGTGAGAGTAATGCAGAAATTAGGACATACTCAGTTGAATGAGAAGTTAGTTATTATAATGGCCGAGGGGGTAGGATATTTGAGGAGGAATGGACCTTTAAGGTCATCTAGTCCAACCATTGTGATTTAGGGGCTTACATTTTTTCTTTTTCCACCAGAGAGGTCTTGGGGAGCCTCCCTCCTACACCATATGCAATCAGGAAAGTAACATGGGGATTATTAATAGTCCTCCCTTGAAGGAAGTCTTGGTTGCTACTGGGGGTAAGGTGGGGAGCACAGGAAGACAGGCGGGGAAGCCCTGGGAGTGGAGAAGAGAGGGTATATGGAGGATTTCTCTGTGGAAAACTGGAAGAAATTGCTGGTGGAAACCCAAATCTCCGGCCCTTTTTTCCTCAGGTTACATCTGGTATTCCCTCCCTTCATAGTTTTCTATTCTGTTGAAAGAATAGTGTGCAAAACTTTTTTGATTTCGAAATTTCCCTCATTCTAAATTCCTTTACCCTGGGCCAAAGTCTTTGTGGCCTCAGACTAGCCATGACTCAGCTTCTCCATATCGATCAATCAACAAGCATTTATTATATGCCTGCTATGAGAGAAGGATGAGAGAAGGAGAGGGAAAGAGGGAGAAAAGAAAAGAGGGAGAGAGGGAAATGGAGAGAGGGAGAGAAGGAAAAGGAGAGGGAAGGAAAGGAGGAGAGAGAGTGAGTGAGAGAGAGAGAGAGAGAGAGAGAGAGACAGAGAGAGAGACACACACACACAGAGACACACAGAGAGAGACACACAGAGACAGAGACAGAGACACAGAGACAGAGACACACAGAGACAGAGAGAGACAAAGACAGAGACAGAAAGAGACAAAGACAGACAGAGACAGATATAGGTAGACAGACAGAGACAGACAGAGACAGAAGGAGGAGGAGAGGAGAGGAGGAAGAAGAAGAAGGAGAAGGAGGGGAAGGAAGGAAGGAAGGAAGGAAGGAAGGAAGGAAGGAAGGAAGGAAGGAAGGAAGGAAGGAAGGAAGGAAGGAAGGAAGGAAGGAAGGAAGGAAGGAAGAAAGGAAGGTAGGTAGAAAGGGTCCCTGATGTCAAGGAGTCTACTTTCTACTGAGAGATAACACATATATAGAATGAAAACAGGAACTGGACCTATGAATTTACAGGTGTAGGGAACTCCCCCTAGTAATTTGTCCCCTCACCTGCTCTGAAAGTTGTAGTTTTACCGAGCTTAAGTACCTTGCCCAGAGTCACTTAAACCTTATGTGTTTGGGGTGGAACTTGAACTCAGGTCTTTCTGCTTTGACTCCTGCCCCCCATCCATCGGACCACGCTGTCTTTGTACATAAGCACATACAAAAGAGAAACAAAGTTTTTTTTTTTAAAGCAGGGGGTGGGGGAGATGAGCACCAGTATCTGGGAATATAATCCTTTACGGTCATTGAGCTCAATTCTATGACTCATAGATCAGGCTGTTAGCAGGACTGAAGGAGAGAATCCTTCCACAGATTTAGAATTGAGTTGCCTTCTGAAAGGAACAGATGATGGAAAGTTTTCTCCCTTCTGAGGCTTCTGAAGGTTTAAGGTGTCCTGTGCAGATGGAATGGGAGCATCAGGGTTAAGCATCAGTAAGTGGTAGGATTGCTTCTGAGTGGTCAGAAAGGGATAGGTGTCATATATCCCAGGGGAACACAAGACTTTAGAGGTTAACTAGGACAGTAGAGCCTGACAGAATAAGGCTTTAGCAGCCAAACATGGGGGAGGGGAGAGCAAAGAACAGTGGAGGGAGGCAGGAAAGCAGTGGTAGACCAGCAAACAAGGACTGGTGGACAACTTCAGTCTTTTCATCAGGGTACCATTTTGTACTGGGGAGAGGAGCAGGTTACCAGATGTTGGAGGAGCCAGACTGAGTAAGGTCCATGAGTCCATTTCCTTCACTTGCCAATCTATTTCATTCTATATTCATTCTCATTCCACTTAGGCAGGAAACAGATAACCCTTTCAGTGCTGCACCTCAGCAGGCCAACTATGTCATCTCATTCTTCCCTCCTAGCACCGTTTAGTAGTGATGGCTATCCTAAATGACAATAGGAAAAAGTGGTTATGGGCTGGGGGTGAGGGAGAAGTGGCCATTTCTTTTGGAAACTGGGATTTCAACCCACTAGAGCCAAGAGCCAAAGTCTAAGGAGAGATCTCTGGTCAACAGGTCAGAAACTAGTGGGAAGCCAGTCGAACTGAATGAATTGGCACGTGAGGGTGGACAGAGGTCATTGACACTGAAAATGTCTCTGCCCACACAGTGACATTTTAAGAGACCCTGAGCAGCATTTGAAGCTTTGTGGCCCTGTCAGGCATAGCTCTGATGTTTTACTGATATGTCATTTGCTCTTACTCCTACTTTCTGTATTCTCAGGTATTTTGACATAATCATCCCTGACATTGGTAAAACTGTGAATTTAGTAATCATGCCTTTCGACGGCTGCAAATTCTTTGGAAGTTCTACAAGGCTACAAAAGGAAAGCAAAGGTGGGCATCTTTCCATGTTCTCAACTGAAGTTTGAACTGCTACTAGTACAGTCGTTACTACTGCAATGGCATCTCAACTCTGCCTTTCAAAATCCTTTGCTTCTTTTGAGTTAAAGATTGTGTTGTCTCCTACACAAGATTCATGGAGAACTCCTTGATTTTGTATCTGCCTTGTATCTATTTAATATCTCTTTGTATCCCCAGGCCTTAGCACAGTCTTCAACATAATATAAATGTAATGTTTCTTGACTGAAGACAGCGTCAATACCATAATATTTTGCATGTTTGTTTTCTTTCTCCAATAAAATTGTAAGACCTTCAGGGGGGCAAGGACTATTCTTTCTCTGACTTTTCTTCTTCCACGTGCCTTCTAAAAGTAGGCACTCTTCAAAACTGTCCGTAGCCCTGTATTCCTCTTTTTCTATGCTATTTCCCTTAGTGATCTCTTTGGCTCTCATTTGGCTACAATTAGCACCTTTATGTAGCTGATTTCCAAATGTCCTCTAGTGCCAATGCCTTTCCTGCACCCCCATTCTATATTTCTGCTTGTCTGCTGGTCAGTTACACTTGGAATTACTACTGTGTCCTCCAATTCAAGCCCCCTAAAACCAAATTCATCATTCTGTGCCCTAAACCAGGTCCTCTCCTAGACTTACTTATTTTTGTCAGTCATGGGACTAGAACCTCAGAATCATCTTTTGACTTTTCTCTCTCCACTGTCTGTCAAATTCAATTAATAATCAAATTCTGCCTGTCCTTCCTTCTTTCTCATCTTTTCCTTATTTTTCTTCCTCAGGGCAACTGTTCCATTTCAACTTATTCCTTCACTCCTGGATCATTGTTTATCTTTCAGATGAGTGTACCTGTGTCATCTTACACGCCACTGCCCAATTAATGTTCCTAAAACAGCACTTGGATCACGTCCCCTGATCAACTCCCCTGTTCAAAACCTTCACTAAGTCCATTGCCTATCAGATAAGTCCAAATTCAACATTCAAGGTCCTCTACAATCTTTCCCAACCTTCCTTTTACAGGCTTATCTTTCATTACTCACCTCCCAGAACTCTCTACTCCAGGCAGATTTGCTTATTCACTGTCCCCTTAAAATAGATTTGTACATTTCCACTAGTTCCCCTTTGTGTGTGCTATTATTCTCATTTGGAAAGTCCTCTTCCTCCACCTATGTGAATCCTCTGACACTCACTCCCATCATGTCTTCTGGAGCTGTGTTAACTCACAGTAATCTTTGAACTCCTAGAGTACTTTTTATCTCTATTTTTTTTTTTAAATTTTTTTTATTAACATCTTTAGTTTTCAGCATTAATTTTCACATGCGTTTGAATTACAGATTTTTCTCCCCATTTCCACCCCCCCCACTCCAAGATGGCGTACACTCTGGTTGCCCCGTTCCTCAGTCTGCCCTCCT
>JAQQSZ010008239.1:0-13099 GCA_028646595.1 Phalanger gymnotis | reverse complement strand
TATGGGATGCAGCAAAAGCAGTTCTTAGGGGAAGTTTTATATCTCTAAATGCTTACATGAATAAAATAGACGAAAGAAGAGATCAATGAATTGGATATGCAACCTGAAAAAGCTAGAAAAAGAACAAATTAAAAATCCCCAATTAAATACCAAATTAGAAATACTGAAAATCAAAGGAGAGATTAATAAAATTGAAATCA
Organism: Phalanger gymnotis; assembly: GCA_028646595.1. Lineage (NCBI taxonomy): Eukaryota > Metazoa > Chordata > Mammalia > Diprotodontia > Phalangeridae > Phalanger > Phalanger gymnotis. Next base: position 12,899 of record JAQQSZ010008239.1, on the reverse strand, counting down.
AGAAAACTATTAAATTAATAAATAAAACAAAGGTGGTTTTAGGAAAAAAACAATAAAATTGATAAAACTTTGGTCAATTTGTTTAAAAAATGAAAGAATAAAATCAAATTACCAGTATCAAAAATGAAAAAGGTGAATTCACCTCCAGTGAAGAGGAAATTAAAACAATAATTAGGAATTATTTTGCCCAATTGTATGCCCATAAATTTGACAACCTTAGGGATATGGATGAATATTACAAAAATATAAATTTCCCAGGTTAACAGAAAAGGAAACAAAATGCCTAAATAACCCCATCTCAGAAAAAGAAATTGAGCAAGCCATCAATGAACTCCCTAGGAAAAAATCTCCAGGGCCAGATGGTTTTACATGTGAATTTTATCAAACATTTAAAGAGCAATTAATTCCTATACTATTTGGGAAAATAGGTGAAGAAGGAGTCCTACCAAATTCTTTTTATGGCACAAATATGGTACTAATACCCAAACCAGGAAGAGTCATAACAGAGAAAGAACATTATAGACCAATTTCCCTAATGAATATTGATGCAAAAATTTTAAATAAAATATTAGCAAAAAGATTGCAGCAACTTATCACGAGAACAATACGCTACGACCAGGTAGGATTTATTCCAGGAATGCAAGGCTGGTTCAATATTAGGAAAACTATCAGTATAATTGATCATATCAACAACAAAAACTAGCAGAAACCATATGATGATCTCAATAGATGCAGAAAAAGCCTTTGACAAAATACAACACCCATTCCTATTAAAAACACTAGAAAGCACAGGAATAAATGGAGCCTTCCTTAAAATTATAAATAGCATCTACCTAAAACTATCAACAAGGATTATTTGTAATGAGGATAAGCTAGATGCATTCCCAATAAGACCAAGGGTGAAACAAGGATGTCCATTATCATCATCCCTACTATTTAATTTGGAACTAGACATGTTAGCTGTAGCAATAAGAGAAGAAAAAGAAATTGAAGGAATTGCAATAGGCAAATAAGAAACTAAATTATCACTTTTTGCAGATGATATGATGATTTACTTAGAGAATCCTAGAGAATCAAATAAAAAACTACTTGAAATAATAAATAACTTTAGCAAAGTTGCAGGACATAAAATAAATTCACACAAATCCTTGGCATTCCTATATATTACTAACAAAGCCCAACAGCAAGAGTTAGAAAGAGAAATCCCATTCAAACTTACTTTAGACACTATAAAATATTTGGGAGTCTATCTGCCAAGACAAACCCTGGGCTTATATGAACACAATTATGAAACAGTTTTCACGTGAATAAAATCAGATCTGAATGAATGGAACAATATCACTTGCTCATGGTTAGACAGAGCTAATATAATAAAAATGACAATTTTACCTAAATTAATTTATTTATTCAGTGTCATACCAATTGAACTACCAAAAAATTATTTTACAGAGCTCCATAAAATAATAACAAAATTCATCTGGAAGAATAAGAGGTCTAGAATATGTGGGGCATTAATGAAAAGAGATGCTAGGGAAGGTGGCCTAGCCATACCAGGTATTAAACTATGCTATAAAGCAGCAGTCATTAAAACTACCTGGTACTGGCTAAGAAGCAGAGTAGTGGATCAGTAGAATAGGATAGGTACACAAGATGCAGTACTTACTGACTATAGCAATCTACTCTTTGATAAACCCAAAGAATTCCACTTCTGGGTGAAGAATTCACTATTTCAGAAAACCTGCTGGGAAAACTGGAAAATGGTAGGGCAGAAACTGGACATAGACCAATATCTTACACCATATACCAAAATAAAGTCAAAATGGATTCATGATTTAGCAATAAAGGCTGATAACGATAAACAATTTGGGAAAGCAGTTTACCTATAGTTTACCTATCAGGTTTATGGAAAAGCAAAGAATTCGTGATACAACAAGAAATAGACAGCATTACAAAATGCAAAATGGATAATTTTGATTATGTTAAATTGAAATGTTTTTGTACAGAAAAAGCCAATGCCACAAAGATTAGGAGGGAAGCAGAAAATTGGGAGAAAATCTTTACGACCAGTGTCTCTGATAAAGGCCTCATTTCTAAAATATACAGGGAACTGAGTCAAATATATAGTAATACAAGTCATTCCCCAATTGAGAAATGGTCAAAGGATATGAACAGTTTTCAGAGGAAGAAATTAAAAATATCTGTAGGCAACGAAAAAATGCTCTAAATCACTACTGATTAGAGATATGCAAATCGAAACAACTCTTAGGTAGCACACCTCTCCTGTCAGATTGGCTAAAATGACAAAACAGGAAAATGATAAATGCTGGAGAGGATGTGGGAAAATTGGAACACCGTTGCATTGCTGGTGGAGTTGTGAAGCCATTCTGGAGAGCAATTTGGAACTATGCCCAAAGGGTATAAAAATGTTCATATCCCTTGACCCAGCAATATTGTTTCTAGGGTTGTATCCCAAAGAGATCACACAAGTTGGAAAAGGACTCATATGTACAAAAATATTTATAGCGACTCTTTTTGTAGTAGCAAAGAATTGGAAATCAAGGAGATTTCCATCAATTGGGGAATGGCTGAACAAGTTGTGGTATATGAAGGTGATGGAATACTATTGTGCGATAAGAAATGGGGATGATATGGACTTCATAATAACATGGAAAAACCTACATGATATAATGCTGTGAAAGCATTATACAAATTATACACAACCACAGATACATGAATTCTGTGATGACCAACCTAATAGACTTTGCTCTTCTCAGCAACGCAAGGTGCAAGGACAACTCCAAAGGACTCATGATGGAGAGAGCTATCTACATCCAGAGAAAGAACTATGAAGTATGAATGCAGATTGAGGCACACTGTTTACTCTCCTCTTTTTTGTTTTCCCTTTGTTTTTTTTCTGTTGTTTTTTTTGTTTTGTTTTGTTTTGTTTCTTCTTTCTCCTGATCCATTCCATTGGTCATAATTCTTCTTCACAATTTGACTATTGTGTAAATAAGTTCAATGCGAAGTTATATGTAGAAGACATATAGAATTCCATGTCATCTTAGGGAGCGAGGGGTAGAGGGGTAAAGAAAATCTGGAACTCAAAATGATGTGGAACTGAGCATTGTAAACTAAAAATAAAAAAACTTAATTATTAAAAAAAAATAAGAGGACTCAGACAAACTAAAGAGTTTGAATATTACCATATTAAATTTAATATATACTGGAAGTCAAGTTGTGTATGTAATAAAGATTCACGACTTCATGTATTAAAAATAATTTGCATCAGTATTCATTAAGAAAATTGGTCTATAGTTTTCTTTCTCTGTTTTGGCTCTTCCTAGTTTAGGCAACACCATATTTCTATCATAAAAGGAATTTTTTAGAACTCTTTCTTCACCTATTTTTCTAAATATATAGCATTGGGATTGATTGTTCTTTAAATGGTTGGTAGAATTCCTTTTGAATCCATCTGGCCTTGGAGATTTTTTCTTAGGGAGTTCATTGATGTCATGTTCAATTTCTTTTTCTAAGATAGGTTTATTTAAGTAGTCCGTTTCCTCTTCTGTTAATCTGGGCAATTTATATTTTGGTAAATATTCATCAATATTGCATAGATTGTTAGATTTATTGTCATATAATCGGGCAAAATAGATTTTAATAATTGTTTAAGTTTCCTCTTCATTGGTAGTGAATCCACCCTTCTCATTTTTGATACTGGTAATTCGGCTTTCTTCTTTCCTTTCTTAAATCAAAATAACCAATTGTTTATCTATTTTTTTTTTATAAAACCAAGTTCTAGTTCTATTTATTAGTTCAATGGTTATCTTACTTTCAATATTATTAATCTCTCCTTTAAATTTCAGGGTTTCCAATTTGGTATTTAATTGGAGATTTTTAATTTGTTCTTTTTCTAGTGTTTTTTTTTAATTGCATGCCCAATCATTGATCTCTTTTTTCTCTGTTTTATTGATGTGAGCATTTAGAGATATGAATTTTTCTCCAAGTACTGTTTTGCTGCATCTTATTATTTTGGTATGTTCTCTCATTGTTGTCATTCTCTTTAATGAAATTATTGATTATTTCTATGATTTGTTCCTTAACCCACTTATTCTTTAGGATTAGATTATTTTGTTTCCAATTAATTTTAGTCTATTTTCCCTGCCCTCTATTGAATATAATTTTTAAAGCATTATGATCTGAAAAGGATGATTTTACTATTTCTGCTCTTCTGCATTTGGTTATGAGGTTTTTATGCCTTAAAATGTGGTCAATTTTTTTGTAGGTGTCACTGAGTAAAAGGAAAATTCATTTCTATTCTCATTCAATTTTCTCCAGAGATCTATCATATCCAACTTTTTTATAATTCATTCACCTCCTTAACTTCTTTCTTGTTTATTTTTAGTTATATTTATCTAGTTCTGAAAAAGAAAGTTGAGGGCCCTCATCAGCGTAGTTTTACTGTCTGTTTCCTCCTAGAATTCATTTAGCTTCTCCTTTAAAATTTTGGATGCTATACCATTTGGTGCATATATATTTAGTATTGTTTTTATTTCGTTGTTTATGATGACTTTTAGCAAAATGTAGCTTCCTTCCTTATCTCCTTTAATTAGATCTATTTTTGCTTTTGTTTTGTCTGAGATCATGATTGCTATCCTTGCCTTTTTTACTTTAGCTGAAGCATAATAAATTCTGTTTCAGCCCCTTACCTTGACTTTCTGTGTGTCTCTCTGCTTCAAATGTGTCAACAATGTGCTGTAGGATTTTGACTTTTAATCCATTCTGATATCTACTTCTGTTTTATGGATAAGTTCATCACATTCACATTTACACTTACGATTACTAATTCTGTATTTTCCTTCATATTTTTCTCTTGTTTATATTCTCTCTCCCTTTCTCTCCCCCCCCTTCAACCCGTCCATCTTCACCAGTGTGATGCTTCTGATGATTGCCTCCCTCAATCTACCCTCCCTTCTATCAGTCCCCCACCTCCCCTTCTACTTCCCAAAAAGGTAAGATAGATTTCTGTACCCAGCTGAATGTATATTCCCTCTCTGAGTCTGTAATATCTATTAAGTCGGTACATTTTTACTGTTTTGGAATGATAAATTAAGTCTCTTTGATTGAGTCTAACGAGTTGCTAAACCCCAGGCCCAAACTCCTAATTACTAGATGCTAATTTGATGTGAGCATGAAGCCCCCAGGGCCCTAAGGGGAGTTGCTAAGACCAGAGCCAATAGTAGGCACCTAAGTTCTGATCACTCAGATGATGTTTGATCATCTGAGTTTGATGATGGCCAAAGACTGTATAAAAAGAGAGAACAGAGCTATTTGCTGGAGGCTCTCACTCCTGGAGGAGTGTTGGCATGGGACTCTGGGCAGCCACTCTAAGAGCCTCCCGGCTTGTCAATCCAGATGTTGAGGGTTTCTTGGTAATTATGAATTGTATTTGGCCTGTTTATAATATATGTTTGTAATTTGTTTGTATTTTCTCCAAATTTAAGGTTGCTGGCTTTTTCCTTTGAACTAAGTGGATGATATTTGTATGTTAGATTGAAATAAGATTGTTAACCCCCTAATGTTACTTTCCTTAGTAATGAAGATCAAAAGAACCCATGCTGGCAGCATTCTTGTTGTTGGGCTCATGTTGGTCTTTCACCCCCACAGCAGCTGCTAGCTGAATTGTTGCAACAGAGCCAATTCTGATGAGAGTAATGTCCAAGTGATGCCCTCTCCCTCCATCTTTCTCTCCACTTTATTAGGTCGTTCATGCCTCTTCATGTGATATAATTTATTCTATCTTACCTCTCTCTTCCTTCTTCTCCCAGAGCAATGCTTTCTCACTCCTTAATTTTTTTTACGTCACCTTATAAAGTCAACTTATATCCATACTCTCTGTCTATGTATACTCGTTTAACTGCCCTAATAGTGATAAGGTTCTTAAGAGTTATAAGTATCGTTTTCCTGTCTAGGGATGTAAACAGTTTATCCTCACTGAATCCCTCATGTTTTATCTTTCTTGTTTACCTCTTTATGCTTTTCTTGAGTCTTGAATTTGAAAATCAAATTTTCTGTTCAACTCTAGTCTTTTCATCAAGAATGCTTGAAAGTTTTCTTTCTCATTGAATGTGTATCATTCTCTCTAAACAATTATGCTAAGTTTTGCTGGGTAGGTCATTCTTAGTAGTAAAAGGAAGGGTCCTTTGCCTTATGGAATATCATATTCCAAATCCTCTGATTCCTTAAAGTAGAAGCTGCTAAATCCTGTGTAATTCTGACTGTGGCTCCACAGTATTTGAATTGTTTCTTTCCCGATGCATACAGTATTTTCTTTTTGACCTGAGAGTTCTAGAATTTGGCTGTAATATTCCTTAGAGTTTTCATTTGGGGATCTCTTTCCAGCAGTATTTAATGGGTTCTTTCAATTTCCATTTTACCCTCTGGTTCTAGGATATCAGGATATCTAGGATAACAGATTATCAATTTTCCTTCATAATATCTTGAAATATGATGTCCAGGCTCTTTTTTTATCATAATTGTCAGGTAGTCCAATAATTTTTAATGATCTCTCCTGGATCTAGGTCAGTTTTTTTTTTCCAAATAGATATGTCATTTTCTTCTCTTTTTTATTCTTTTGATTTTGTTTGATTTATTCTTAATGTCCCCTGGAGTCATTAGCTTCTACTTACCCAATTATTATTTTTAAGGAATTATTATTTTTCCAATTAGTTTTTGTACCTCTCTTTCCATTTGGCAGAATTTGCTCTTTAAGGAGTTGTTTTTTAGTAAATTTTTGTACTTCTTTTCCCATTTTTTATGCTTCCTTTACCAAGCTGTTGACTCTTTTCTTCACGATTCTCTTATATCACTCTCATTTCTTTTCCCAATTTTTCTTCTACTTCTCTTATTTGTTTTTTTAATACTTTTTGAGCTCTTCCAAGAGTTCTTTTTGGACCTAAGATCAATCTATATTTTTCTTTGAGGCTTTAGACATTTTGACATTGTTGTCCTAATCTGAATTTGTATTTTGAACTTCCCCATCACCAATAGTAACTTCCAGGTTTTGTTGCTTTTGGTGGTGGTGTATGCTGATTTTTTCCAGCCTATTTCATGACTTTAAAATTTTTGCTCTGCTCCTAGGGTAAAGGATGAACTGTCTCAAGTTTCTTACATTGAGGGCTTGGGCCTGGCCACTGGCCTGCTGCACTAGGCCCATAGAGTTTGGCTGCTGGCCAGCCACTCCAAGCTCTCGAGGCTTCACAGCTGGCCTGAAGTACTTGGATTGTGCGGCCTTGTTTCCAACATGCACAGAGGACTGGGGCCTCCAAATGGTTTGCTGGGGCAGGGCCTGCTGCTGGTTTGCCTGGAGACTGCCTGCATTGATCTGTTCTCCTCCTTTGTCTGAGTGAGACAGACCTTTCCTCCTGACTTTCTAAGTTGCATTGGGTTGGAAAATTATTTTAACCCTTTTTTTGTTGGTTCTGCTACTCTAGAATTTGTTTTGAGATGTTATATTATAGTTGCTTGGAGATGAATATGGGAAAATTTAGGTGAGTTCTTGCTTTATTCTGCCATCTTGGCTCTGCCCTTGCACAATACACTTTAAAGTTTAATCTGCATTATTAACATTTCCTCCACCACTTCCTTAAGTCTTGACAATCCACAAAACAATAAATCAAGCCCAGATGTATATAGCATTTCCTGATTTCCCAAGAGTAATTACTCAAAGTGATCTGGCTCTAGGACACACACACACACAAACAAACACACATACACACACACACACACACGCCCCTTTTTTCTTGGCTTTGACCACAAACACAAAAAGAATTTCTGTATCAGAATTAAAGTATTTCAGGGAAATCCATGACCCAACAGAAAAAAGGAAACAGCAACCAGGACATTAACTACAGCTACCCTAAATGGTTACTGTTCCCATGACAGAAGTGATGAGCATATATATAGAACCTAAATCTGTAGCTGACAGCCCCAGATTCAGGCAGTTGCATCTGAACAGATAGGTACCAATGGAGTACCTACAACATTGCTGAAACATTTGCATCACAGAGCCTAAGGTCTACAGAGGACCAAGTTATCCATTAAGGATTACAGAATTGGCTAGACTCCCTCTTGGCAACCAAAGAGAATCTTTATCTGGGTTGCTTGACACCCGTGCTTTGCTCAGAGTGCATATTTCATGCTATTGGTGATGTGTTTCCTGGCTCTAACCCCAGAGTCAGCAGCGTGTGAACTGATGAATGTTTTACTTTTTCCAGCTGAGTGGGGAACATTCCCACCTCTGACTGACTAGGTAGGGAACTCTAGTAAAGAGGAAAGTCAGGTGGTGAGCTGGTACTGACGCACCCTTTCCCGGTCCACTTATCCTGGCAGCACCAGCCTAAAGACCTAGAATGCTTTACCTTTTGAAATAAGTGGAAATGGATGATTTCATCCTCCCACCCAGCATACCAGCCAAGAAAACCAGAAAGGCCAAGGGCAGTCTGATGGGGTTGGTGTTGAAACCTAGCTCAGCACTCCCAACCACCTAATTTCCAAACCTCAGATCAGTTCAGTAGTTCTCACCCTTTTCTCTGGCACCAGCCATTCAGATGAGGATATAGATCAATGTTTTAACCTTGGTAAATGATATAATGACTTACTCAGATAATAAGTAGACTTCTGGATTCATAACTCTCTCATAACAGACCCTGCCAATGGTTCTTGGGAGCCAATAATTACCCTATTAAAAGAAGAGGGATAAGCAAGCTATTCATGGTCATTTATTTGAGGAAAACAGGATATTGTCATAAAATAAAGGTAAATGAAGTATGGTGGTTTTCTGATTCATGAAATATAGTTTTGTTTCCTTGAGAGTAAATAGATAGGTTAGATTAACAGATGCTTACATATTTGATTTTTTTTTCCTTACAATCAAAATCACATTGAATTTAGATCCAGCATTGGACTCAAAATTTTGGTTTTTTATCTGTCCAGCTAACAATTTAGATATACATCCAACTGTGACTGAAGTCTATACATTTATTATTGATGAAAGGAAGGCAGAATAATTCTTAGAGTCACTAATCTACATCCATAATTAAGAATTTTCGCACATGGAACTAATTCATTTCGGGGAATAAGAAAAAGCAGAGAGGACAAATTTGTTGAGAGTGTGCTTTGGTAACTAAGGCAGGGCTCCAAGTGGGGCCAGTGAAGAGAGGTCTGATTATAGCTTTGCTCCCAAGTAGGCCCAAAACCCCCTAGCTACTAGGTGCTAAGCCGATGTGGGCGTGAAGATCAGAGCCAATAGTAAGAGCTTATGTTCTGGTCACTCAGATGACATTCGATGACATCTAAAGAGTGCACAAAAAGAGAAGACAGAGCTATTTGCTTAGGGGTCTCACTCTTGAAGGTGTGTTGATGTGGAGACTCTAGGCAGCCCTCCAGCTTATAAACCTGGATGTTGGGACTTTGTTAAACTCTGGTAATTATGCGTTGAAATTTGAATCAGACAAGGTCTGTCTGTTGGTGTTTGTAATTTATATTTGCTCTGAAGCTCAGCATACTGGCTTTTCCCTCTGAACTGAGTGAATGATACTTGTGTGTCGGATTAAAATAAGATTGTTAACCTCTTAACGTTGCTTTCCTTAGTAAAGCAGATGAAAAGAACCTGGGCTTGCAGCATTCCTTTTGTTGGACTTGTGTTTGTTTTCCACCCCCACACCAGCTGCTAGCCAAAATTATTGCAACAGTGTCATTGTACTGTGAGAGGAAGGTGAGGCCTGTTCTACAGATAGTCCAGTCTATATTCCCCGTAGGGATTGGAGTACCAAAACAAAAGGGGTCAAAAGTTAAAGCCTGGGGCCAATTAGATCATAAGCATCAGTAGAAGACTACAGGTCAAGTCTTTGGGGGAGGAAGCTCCTTTCCTGCCTGCTGCAGAAACAATCTGGCACTCCAAAACAAAATTCTGGTATGCATCTGAAGAGTGGTTCACTTATAATATAGGTGTTAGTCCTGTCTCACCACAGACAGGAAAGTAAAGGAGTCCCCCTGAGTGATAAGATCATATGATTGTAGATGTAGAGATGGAAGGGACACTAAAAGTCATCTTGTTCAATCTTCTCATTTTGCAGATGAGAAAACTGAGGTGCAGAGCACCATATGTGGCTTGCCAAGGTCATATATGTAGTAAGTGGGTCCTGTGACTCCAAATTCAATAGCATCAAGGTATTCATACTCTCTCATCTGTGTTTTTTTCTCATTCAATGCATGGGCACCTTTTCTTCCCAAATATATTACAATCCCCTTTCAAGAAGGGGCTCTATCTTACACAATTGCCCTCTCTAACCTGACTTTGGATAGAATGGTGTGAGTATAGAGTTATGACCAGCATAAAACAGACCAGCTCTGGGCCTCAAGGTCTTGACATCTAGATCGTAGTATATATAAATCACTGTAATCACAAAATGTCAGAGTAAAAGAAAAAAGGCAGTGAATCATAGTAGAAAGAGTACTTGGTTTAGCATTAGAAAATTTGGTTTCAAATCCAAGTTCTAGTATTTCCTGGCTGTGTGGCCTTGGGCAATCATTTGATCTAAACCTCAGAATCTTATAGGTAAAGTGATATAATATTGATAAATTTTAATTAATTAAAATTAAATTGATGTTTAATATTAATAAATACTAATAAATACAGTGGCATAATAATAATTATATAAATTATTATATATAGTTATATATTTTTATATATAATATAATATTATAATATAATAAACATAATATATAATATATATAATAATATTATTATATAAAATAGTTATATAAATTATTATAATAATCCTATAAACAAGTATTGTGAGTCCAAAATTAAGATAGAAAATGTTGGTGTTATTAAGAGAGTAGATGATATAGTCTCTGTACCCTGGAGTTGTTTATCAATAGTTAAGGAGTCAAGACTAATGGCAGAATCAGAATCATAAAAATGCAGAGTTAGAAAGAGAACTCAGAGGTCTACTCCCCTTCTTCCCCCACCAAGGATGAGTTTTATAAAATTCCTGAAAAAAGGCCACCCATTTGTGAAGACTTCCGGTGATAGGAAACTCGCTCCACTTTCCCTCCCGTTCAAGTCCATTCCATCTTTGGACAACTCGATTCATTAAGAAATTTCCCTTATAGTGAGTGGAAATTTCCCTTCCTGCAAATTTTTAATTGTTACCCCTGGTTCTTCCCTCTGAACCCCAGTAGAAAAAATCTAATCCCTCTTCCCTATGACAAAGTTTCAACTATGCAGGGGCTTTCCCACAGAGCAGCAAATGCATTAGTTACTTAACAAATGTTAAGTGAATTGTATTACATTGTACTCTGTTGAATTGACTTGAATAGAGATGAGAATCGAAGTCAAAAGAGCTCTTTCTACAAGACAGTGAAGAGGTAAAACCAAAATTCTCTATTTTTCTTCTTGCTGCATGATTTCCCCTCACAAGGGTGATGAGTTAAGAAACATGTTTTAACATATACACACACACAGCCAAAGGGTCCCATGGATTTTTTCACACAGACTCTCTCCTAGGACTCCATGACTGATGTTGATATTGCCTTCTATGTTTGCCTTCATTATGGGTATAGGGGAATAGTGAGTGAATGGTTAGAGGAATGAGCAGGGAAGAAAACCCATAGTTGGGGTATAAGGGTTCAGCGGGCACTCATTCCACTTGTGCCTGAAGTAGACATGCAGCACTGAATCACTTATATTTCTAAGCCTCTTATCATTTATAAGAACAATGCATCATAGATTTAGAGCAGGAAAGGAGTTTAAGATGTTCAAGGATAATATCATTTTATAGGGAAAAACTGAGGCCCACGGGGGAAGCTAAGTTGTCCATAGAGGCAACTTTCCAAAGTTACACAGGTAGTAATTGTTAAAGTCGATTTTCCAATTTGAGTCATTTGACTCCAAGTTCAGCACCCTATCCACCATTATATTTATACTCCCATTGAATACACGGATTGCATGTCTTCCCAAATGGATTGCAATCTTGCAAACTGGGACTGTATTTCATGCAGTATCCTACATGGTGCCTAGAACAAGGCTAGGTATTCAGTAAATGATTATTAAATACTCGTTATCTGTTCATTTCTTCTTAACTAAATATGTACATGTTCATGTTATTTCCTCTTATACACGGTGTCTGTTTATATTAAACATAATTCTCAAAGAGGACCAATGACATCGACATCATGGGAGTGATATCTTGACTTGTGTGTGAATTGGATATGAGTGGGGCAGAGCTGTGTGAAGTTTTCAGCTTCACTCTATCTTCCACAGTCATCAAAATCCAGGGGCAAGACAAAGGTCAAGATGACTGACTATGTCCCAGAATGCAGTAGGCAACCTTGGCCTTTCTAAATTAAGGTCTTTTCCAGTCTCAGTTTGTCTGAGGTCACACCCATTCAATGACAAAGGGCTGTTGAGACAAAAGATGTTTCAATTTGCCATCACAAAGATATCAATCCAGGAAGGGAAGGCCCTTATCTTTTCTGGCCAGAACAGAAAACAATTGCTATTTACACTTATTCTAAGCCATCAAAACCTACACAATGAGCTATAGAGGCTTGCCTCCTATCTAAAATATATAAAGAACTTTGTCAAATTTATGAGACTATCAGTCATTCCCCAATTGATAAATGGTCAAAGGATAGGAACAGGAAGATTTTGATGAAGAAATCTAAACAACTTTTATTTGTATTTAAAAAAATGCTCTAAATCATTACTGATTAAATAAATTAAAACAACCATGAGTATCACTTTACAACTACCAGACTGGCTAAAATGACTGAAAGAGAAAGTGACAAATGTTGGAGGTGATGTAGAAAAATTGGGACACTAATTTATTTTT
>JAQQSZ010008238.1:0-13099 GCA_028646595.1 Phalanger gymnotis | reverse complement strand
TTTATAGGTTTTTGGAGGGACTTGGTGGGGAGCTCACGCCAGTCACTGCTTCCCAGCCGCCATCTTAGGTTGTGCTATTTCTACCGCAGGGAGTGTTCAATTATTTTATTTATCTCCCTCTCATGGAATCTTTAGATCCTTTCATCAATCAGCTCAAGTATCATGTTTTCTTTTCCTAAGGCATTTCCTAATTCTTTTCCTAAGGCAATTTCCTAATTCCATCTAGTTTTTAATATTTCTCTTGAAACTAGAAATCATATTGCATTACTGTATATTTTTTGCATCTAGTAGCGGAAAGAAAATCAGTCTGTAAACCAAGAAGATCTGAGTTCAAGTCCTACTTCTGCCACACGTTAGCTGTTTGATGCTGAGCAAATCCCTTAAAGTCAGTGTTCTGAGAGACCTGCTAAGACCATAAGTTGCAGACAAAATTCTGACCTGCATTAGTAGATATAGTTCTCTCACCTGAGAATTCCCTATACAAGTGAGATAAACCGCTGGTTCAGTCCTTAGGCCCATAGTCTGTATCCACTTATCATAGTACAATTCATTTTCCCCAATAAAATATAAACTCTCTGAGGGAAACAATGATTGAATTTCAGTTTTTGAACCCCAAGAACATCTGCTACAGTACCTTGCATATTGAAAAAGCCAATAAAGTCCAATGAAATTGATTTCAAAACAAAAAACAAACAAATACCAAATTGATATTCCCATTTGTTGGGGCAGGTGCCAGGGCAGCCAGCCTTGTAAATGTCATAGAAATTGACTCAATGATTTCTAAGAGTCTTTCCAGCCCTTGGGTCCTAAGATGGATGAATTCCTCTTCTATATCACACACACACACACACACACACACACACACACATATATGTATATACACACATACACATACATACATACATTTATGTTTATGTGTGTATATACATATATGTGTGTATATATATATACATATATATATATAGAGAGAGAGAGAGATAGAGAGAGAGAGAGAGAGAGAGAGAGAGAGAGAGAGAGAGAGAGAGAGAGAGAGAGAGAGAGACAGAGAGCTCTTCAGCTTTGGATCAGATATCATCTCATATGGGATCAGAATACCTTTTGTATTCTCCATCTCACTTTTTCAGATACCACAATGTTTAGAAACTATTCACTTTATCCATCCTGTCAAATTCAGTTAAGGGGGACACTTTCCTTGTAGTTCAAAGGGGTGCCCCTGCCTGACCTTCAGTCTAGATGACAGTTTGCAGCCAACTTTGTGTCTGGCTGACTCCCAGGGTTCTGATAACTACATTTGTAAAGGAACATCTGAAAATGGAGTGGGCTGTATAAATTGTATTTAGAAGTGTGTACATTTGGAAATTTAATGGGGCCCATAAATCATGCCAGGACACCTACAATGACGATTTCATAGATCATGTAATTGTCTCAAGCAACTCTTCTTGACGACTCTTGTCTCCAAACTTGTCACACAGTCAGTTAGCAAAGCTATTTAGATCATTTAAAATTTAGCCCAATTTTCAGCTAGTGATTTATTTGGTGTTTATAACTCCATTTTGACATCTTCCACCATTTCTTCTGTGCACACACAACACAAACAGCCTCACCTTCCCAGTACAGCCTCACCTTTCCAGTCCTTGCAGAGGCATCATTTACAGTTTGAAAGGCATATCTGAAAAAATACATTACCTTTAAAGAATGAGATTCATCATAACTGAGTTCATATGTCTGATAGCCAAAAAGCCCCATTTCATTCCCCAAGAAAAATTGTGTCTGTCGGTGTAAACAGAATACATTACCCTCTTTTAATAACCATTCTTAAGTATGCTGCTCTATTACTTTTCCACAGCTGTATTCCAATAAAAGCCATAGAGTAATTGCCAGTTCTCCTGTCTAATAGGTTCATTATTCTTTTGCCATAATTGCAGCTATTAAATGTTCAATTGTTAAATTTCTACTCCTACGTTTACTTAGTGTTACATTTTATAATGGGCCATGTCATTACGGCACCCCAGTGGCCATGGCTGTTGTTCAGAGGATTTCTAAAAGTCAATGAGATCCATTTGAAATACGACTCCACTTTTGATTTGCTCAAACATCTTCTCTATTTCACCCTACCCCTCCTCCATGAGGCCCATCTCTAGTTCTCCTAGGAAAAAAGTGCTCTTCAGAAGTCTGCATTCCCTGTCAGCTCAAGAATATGACTTCTGCAGGAAGGTATAAAGTCACGGCTTTGATATTTCTAGCCACCACTTCTTCACTTTTATGCCCCAATTCATATATAAAAAAATGATCAAGCAAAGATTTAACTAAAGAAATTAACACTTAAAGCTTAATGACTTTTTCAGGAGTTCCCATTTATCATCTGTCATGTTAAAATTTTGGGGCCTTTCTGTCAATTGAAAGATCCATCAGCCCCAGTTATTATAATGTTAACCTCGGGTTATGGTAATAAAGTCAATGTCTTTTACCTTTATGGCTTGCCATTCCTAGAGATGTGCCCTCCATGGGCCTGGGCTCACCTATCCTAATATGGCAGACAATATGACGACAAGGAACAGAAGTTATATAAACCAAGAAAGGGAGAAGGAAAGAACATGGTCTCCTTTGATACATCTCTTGTACTGGAATGCCACATATTATACTGTTGTTGTTGTTGGTTTCTAAATTTGTTTGTTGGGTTTTTTAAACAGTCACTGGACAAGAGTGAGGGCTCTTTTCATGCTGCCTGGTTTGTCTTTAGCACTGAGGTGTTAGCCCAAGCCCTTGTCTTGGCTGTCCCTCACTTTAAAAGAGCTTCCTAATCAGCTCATCATCTGCTAATCATCATTTTCAAGGTTACTTTACTTCCCTCTCATTCAATGCATTAATTTTTATTTCTTTCTGAAGCTGATAATTATTTTTGCAGACAATGGGAGAGCAGGGTGATTTTATGGCAGTCATGCGACCTCCGTGGTTTTTTTAAGACAGTGTCCGTGGGACCATGTCAGGGAACAGAGGAATACTAAGATAGAGAAACCTAAGCACGCATGGATAGAGGGATGGTCAGTGTTGGACTAGCCCCTGAAGGTTGCTTCTCATCAAACATTTAAGGGTCTGATTGATCTGTGATCTAGCCTGACCTATTCTCTTTCAGTTATGAACTTACTCAATATCATCCACAACAAACACCAACAGACATGAAGGAAATGTTGTAACTTCTAAGGGCATTAGTTTCCTTATTTGTGACATGAGGGAGCTTGCTGAGATGGCTCCTGCTGTCCCTCCCCACTCTGAATCTACTGTGTGTAGGCTGGAGATATCATTGTGTGGCTTGAAGTAAACAGATTACACATCTCTAGGTTCTTCTCCCCCTTTTCCAAAAGAAATTTTAATTCCTATCAGGAAGGAAGGCAGAAGGTTAGGGCCAAATTTTTGATCACTCTTCTTTTCTTGGATATATGGTGGGGGAATAACCACATTAGAAGTACATATATCTGCCCCCTTAAATATTGTTAGTCCAGGGAATGCACATTTTTTTAGATTCAAATTAAACTTTTAATCTGTCCACTAATGAAGAAAGGAGGACCACAAGATTGATATCCAAGGCTTAACTCCCCTCCTGCCAGACTTCTCTCTGATGATGTCACTATTATTATCAGGAAAAGGTCTTAGCAAAAGGTAACTCCAGATGTGGAACTAGAAGGGACCTCAGGGGCCATTCATTGGGAAGATGAAGTGATCTGCTTCAGGTCACAAAGGTAGAAAGTGGGAGAGTTGAAAGGTGCATGTAGGCCCCCTGAAGTCACCACTGATGTCTTTTTAACTATAGCCTAGAACCCATTCTGGAGATTCCTGCTGACTTTGAAGGCTGTCTGTACCATCTCCTAAAACATCCCTTGGTGTTGTGCTCCAAGACAGAATACTAGTCTAAATAAAGCTGCAGCACCCTTTATAAGCTTGGAGTTTTAGAACCAGAAGAGACCTGAGAGATATAACCCAACACCTTCTTTTGAGAAACAAGGAAACAGAGTCAGAACTGTTTTCACTTACCCATGGTCCTGTTAGTTAAAGAATCTGAACTAGACATCTTAATCCCATGCAGAGACTTTTCTCACTACCAAGGAGAGTGTTGGACATGAAGCCAGCAAGGCCTGGGTTCAGATCTCACCTCTGATAGAGACCAGCTGTGCAATATTGAACAAGGCACTCAACCTCATAGGACTCCATTCCCTCACTTTAAAATGAGGATTTGTGAAGTATAAATGATCACAATGAAAGGTAACAATCACTTCTTGTGAGGTACTTTGAGTTGGCTCCAGAACATCAGGTTAAAGGCTTTCAGTCTTCCTGCTCACCCTGACAAAAGCAGTTTGCATTCGATCCTAGATGTAATCCAACAGTCAGCCATTGGGGTGGCATGGCCAGAACTAAACTTCAGGAAAATTGCTTTGAGTGATCACTACCACTGTGAGTTAGTTACTATTATTGTCCCAATTGAGGAAACTGAGGCTCAGAGAGGTTAATTGACTTGTCTGTAGAATTAATAACCATCAGAACCTGGAAATACTTACATTAACTGACGCTGAGTGAGGGGAGCAGAACCAGGAGAACATTGTACACAGTTACAGCCACAATTATTATCACATTTGATCCTCAAAATAACCCTGGGAGGTATTATTATTATTATTAAATCCATTTTACAGATAAGGAAACTGAGTGACCTTCCAAACATTAAGTGACCTTCCCAGTGTCACACAAATGGCAAGTGTTGGAGACCAAATTTGAACTCAGGTCTTCCTAACTGTAGGCCCAGTGTTCTAGACACTGCGCCACCAACTGTCTTTACCTACAAGGATGTAATTTGAAGGGTCTGAACGCCCCATCTCCTACCCCCAGACACAAAATGCCTCTGCAGCCTTCCATAGTTAGATCCTGACTTATGTCATTTTACAGATCATGGGCACATAATAGGGAAGGGGAGGGGGCCCAATAACATACATCGCACAAAATGGAAGCTTTTTCTCCTCCAAATACATGGACAAAAGTAGTGTGAACAGATAGAAAGCTACCATGTTCAGACAGATCTACTGTCAGATTTATTGTCAATAATAAGGCCAGAGACTGGAAACATCAGTTTTCTGCCCTTCACCTTGGGACCAAACAAAGGTTCATGGCCTTGGCAGAAAGAATCTCCCTGGAAAATGCTGTTTGCAGTAGGGGAGGGGAGGAAAACCCTGCGAGAAAATGACAATGACCATAGCCCCAGGTGTTATTTTCTAAATCTCCTCTCCATAGTCTCTGTGTGGCTAAAAAGTAATCTGGAAGGAGGTCATTCTGGAGTAAGTATGTAGCAAGACCAGAGTCTGAAAAGACATGCTTCTGGGGAACCATGGTTAGCTCCCAGCATTGAACCTGATTATGCCCCAAGACATTCCTCTGTTGTGACCCTATTACTGCCTTTAGTCTAAACTTGAACCCCAAGAATAACTGACTGTTCCCTCAGCTCTCTGAACTGTATGTTGTAAATGGCACCAAAGAGCTTACCTTCCTTCCCAAAATTAAGTGTAACAAGGTTAAACATTTGTCTTAATAGAATAAAAGATGGAAGAATCAGAAGTTTTCAGGGAGTCCATTAATTTGGATGAGAAGAATTGCATGCTTATTTTCATTAACCTCTAACTTAAACTAAGCTTTTCCTTCAAATAATAAAATATTCTGAGAAGGGAGCCTCTAGGCTTTAGCAAAGGGCCGAAAAAGTCTATCATACACAAAAAAATATTAAGAACCCACGGTATGGTGGATCAGACCCTGGATTTGGAATCAGAAAGGGCTGGGTTCAAATCAGGTCTCCCTGCAATCTTGGCCAAGTCACTTAACCTCTCAGGCTCAGTTTTCTTACCTGCAAAATGGGATGATAATTTTACCTATTTTCTGGGGTCTTGTAAACATCAAATAAAATAATACATGCAAAGTGTTTTGAAAAATAAAACGCAATGTAAATGTATGCTATCAACATTATGAATTGTAAAACTCTAGAGTTGAACTCAATGGGCCCTAAAGTCTCTTTCAGCTCTCAAATATTTACAATGATCTTATGATCTCTATTAGGGAAAGCAAAGAGGAAACAATGCCATGAAAGGGGGAGGAGACTCATTACCTTCCCTAGGCATTTGGCATTGAAACACTTTTGAGGCTCAGTTCAGGTGTCTGTTTCTCTCCTCTGCTAAAGCCCTTCCAGATGGTCTCTGTTGAAAATGTTCACTCCAACTTCAACATTCCCTAGACTATGTTATCTATGTCTTCCTTTGTTTCTATCAGGCTCTGTCCTATGTGACGCTTCTCTATGTTTACATACCAAAAATTGGATACACAGGATTGGATGCCCATGGAGACTTCACATTTGAAAAAGGAGTTACATTCCAACCAATAAAACAAATGGTCATCTAGCCTGTGATTGGAGGACTCCAGTGAGAAGAAAATTCCCTACCTATGATGACTTCTTCTACTCTAACCATTAGGAAGCTGTTGGTTTAAACTGACTTAAAAGCTAAATTTGTTTCTGACTCTTTCACCCATTGCCCCGATTTGGCTCTCTGGTGTCCAACAGAACAATTTTCATCCATTTTCCACATGACAGTATTTCAGACACCTGAATAAAACTATGCTATCATATTCCCCACAGTCTTTTTGTCTTTAGGTCAAACATCTCCATTTTCTTCAACTGGTTGTTATGTAGCCTAGCCTCCAAGCCAGAATGTTTACTTATCCTTGGAACCCTAACTAGTTCATAAATGTTCTTCCTAAAGTGTGCTCTTAAAACCAAAATAAATATGATCTATCTTCCAGAGATGATCAGACAATATGGCAGCCCTTCCTCCATAAGAGACTATGAGCTCTTTGACAGGACATGACTGGCATTGGTGTCTGTGTCTCCAGTGCCAACCACATTACATTCTGCATAATAGATTCTCAATAAATGAAGGTTGAGTTGAATCCAATCACGGAGAATTTTCATCTTCTCTGAGAGCAGTATTGTTCTCTAAGTCAACCAATCTTCACGTATTTGTTATGTATCAATATGTGCCTGGCACCATGTTATATGCTGAAGAGATAAAACAAAAATAAAATAGTTCTTGGCCTCAAAAGACTTGCAATCTCTTATGGGAGTCAACAGGTTCATGTATGAATTTGTACAAAATAAATACAATGCAATTTGGTGGAGAAAGCTCTCACAGCTGGCAGGAAATTCAGGGTACTAGGAATGACTTAATGTGTAAAGAGGTGTTTGAGTTGAGCTTTGAAGGAAGCAGGAATTCTAAGAGGCAGAGGTGACAGCCAAATGAGGCCTTTTATGGAAACACGTGGAGACAGAAGATGGAGCATCATGCAAGAGGAGAAAGGAGAAGACTATATGCCTAGACCACAGACAGAATGAAGGGAGGCAGTGGAGGAAAAGGCTGAAATTGTGGGTTGCAGCCAAATATTGAAATCTCCTAACAGAAGAGATCCCAGAGATAGTAGAGAGCCACTGGAGTTTCTTAAACAGGGGAGTGTTGCAGTGAGACCTGTGCTTTAAAGTGATCACTGTAGAAGCAGACTACGGGCCACATCTCTTGCCTTTTATTATCTCAGATCAATTGGTCAATAGTAGAATCATAACAAGCCATTTTATAAATAACAAAATGAGTCCATGGAGGGCCAGAGAATTTCATGGCTTGACTCATTATTTATTATAGCCAGTTGCCAACCCCTTGGGCAATGGACTTAGGCCTCTGAAATTTTCATTAGGACAAATTGCTGATCCAGGACAGATTCCCAGACCTGGCTTTGATGATGGTGTTTAGCTAAGGCAATTCAACTATTGTCAGCCTTGGAAGTCAGTGAAACATGAAGGGGACAAGGATACCAGATGAGACCGTTGGTAAGGTTTTCAGATCAGTAGTAAGCAATTGTTCAAACTTGTCAGAATATCTAGAAGGAGTTGCTCCATGCCATTTGGTGAGGGAGAGAAGTTTTAATGCTGCTGTTATGATCAAGTGAAGGAAGCCAAAGGACCAGCCAGTTAGCTTGTTGTAATTTGTCCATTGTTCTGGAAGAGGACCAAAATGCCAACATGATGTCAGAGTCAATGTATGGTGTGTCTGACTAGCTGGTCAGACCAATATAAGTTTGGAAGGCTCTACCACAGGTACAGCACAAATATATGATGATTTGGGAGGGAAATGTCTCTATTTGTGCATACCTCATATTTCTTTTGAGTTATGGAAATTCTACTTTGCTCATAGAGCACAGTGCCTTCTTTGATGCAGGCCCATGAGACATGGGCAATTGATACCAAAGTTCTTCAGAGAGACCTTAAGAGAATCCTTGTATTGCTTCTTCTGATGATCATATGAGCACCTGGCTTCTGTGAGTTATCCACAAAATAGTCTTTTAGGCAAATATACCTTAGACATTTGAACAATGTGGCAAGCCAATTAGAGTTGTGCTCTCTGCAGCAGGGTTTGAATGTTTTCAGATTAGCTTGAAAAATAACTTCAGTGTTTAGTACCTTATCTTTCCAGATGACTTTCAAAATCTTTCTAAAACTATTCAAATGCAAATAATTCAGTTTCTGGGCATGGCCCTGGCAGGTTATTTAGGTTTCACAGGCAGACAACAATGGGGTCAGCACAACAGCTCTGTAGACCTTCAGTCTGGTAGGCAGTCTAATAACTCTTCTCTCCCACACTTTCTTTCAGAGCCTCCTAAATGCTGAGCTAGCTCTGGCAATGCACAGATCAATCTCATCATTTGTGTGTTCATCCCTAGAAAGCATACTGCCAAGGTGAGTGAACTTATCCACAGCATTCGAAATTTCTCCATTTTCTGTAACCAATTGTTCCACATATAAACGTGCTAGCTGGTGGAGAACCTCTGTTTTCTTGGTGTTAATTGTCAGGTCAAAATTAGCACAAACAGCAGAGAATCAATACACAACTGGATGCATCTCAGCCTTAGAGGCGGCATTGAGCATACAGTTATCTACCACCTCTCTGCTGTATTCTTGGCTTCTAGCCTTTTCAGGTTAAATAATTTACCATCACTGAGGTAGCTGATCTTGATGCTATTTTCATCATTGAAGGCATCAGAAAACAACATTCTAAAGAGCATGAGAGTAAGCCCACAGCCCTGCTTCACTCCACTGGTGATGAGAAAGCACAAGAGCATCATCCATTATCCAGAACCCATGCAAACATGCCATCGTTAAACTGGCATACAATATTGATGAATTTCTATAGACAACCAACTTTTTCCATGATCTTCCACAAGCCTGCATCACTGACAGTATCAAAAGCCTTGGTCTGATCAAGAAAAGTTATGTATTTCTCCATTCTGTTCCTAGCATCTCTCTTGGAGTTGTCTGGTAGCAAAAACATTTTTGACTGTTCTTTGGCCCTTTATGAAGCCACACTGGCTCTCTGGCAGATGGCTATCTTCCAGGTGAAGAATCAACTGATTAAGGAAGACACTAGCAAAAATCTCCCCAGCAATGACTAAGAGAGAAACCAACTTGTGATTGTCACAGGACAACCTATTCCCTTTTCTTCCACACAGATGGACAACGGAGACATCCTTGAACTCCTGAGGGATGAACTCCCTTTCTACATAACTCAGAAAATTCCAGTCAGGTTTTTATGAGCAGTGGATGCCCTACTTTGTAAATCTCAGCTGGAACAGAATCAGCACCAGTCATTTTGCCACACAAAATGAGCCTAATGGCATTCAAAACCTCTTCTTTGTTGGAAGTTTGGCCAGAGAGGGATTGACTTCAACTCGATGACTTGAGCATTGATTATCATTATCATTGAGGTTGATTATCATCTGTTGAGAGTACTATGAAAGTGTTCAGCCCATCTCTCCTTTAAAAAATAATTTATTTTAAATGTAAATACTAAAACTTAAGTACACAATACGAAAATAAAAAAGCTTTACCATGTACACAGCAGAACACAAGAGAGAATTCAAAATATACAGCAATACATTTCCATTTCAAAAAAGTCTATATAATAAATATTACGCATGTTTAGGCTGTTGATCTTTGTTCCCTTGTGAGTTTTCTTTTGTTCTCTGCTGTGCACTTTTTACTTTGTTATTTTCCCTCTTCCTCCCCCCACCAAGATTACAATTAAGCATGGAGATACCCACACCCATATACATACATATACACACATACACACAAACATGTTTATACATGCATATATACATACACATATACATTTACATACACATGCATATACTTAGACATCTACTTATACATACATACGTGTATTCATATGCATCTGGGTGAGATCTCTCCAAGATCATGTCTTTATTATTGACCAGTGTGCCTCCATTAACATTGAGTAGTTGCGATGCACCACAGCTCTTTGGCCAAAAATAGCCTTCAGGATATTGTAGAAGCACTTTAGACTGTAACTATCAATGTAAAACTGAATATCATGCCAACAATTTTGCCTCTCTCTAAGTTTCTCTTGCACTTTACTTTTGATGGAATTAAATGCTGCCTTCTTAGAGATGGATGAACTATGCTGTTAGTAAACCCTGCAGAATTCTCATTTTTTCATTTAGGAGCTTCTGAATTTACCCATTATGTTCATGAAAACAATCCTATGAGTATTGTGGCCCAGATAGCAAATATTCTGTACACCGAATCTCTGAAAGCTGCCCACTCCTTTTCTGCTCCTCTGTTGCCAACTGTGTGTTGGCTCAGCTTTCCATCCAAGTTAGCGATGAACTATTGATGCTCAGAGAAGCACTCTAATCTGTTGACATTAAGTCTTCTGGCAGTCGCCTTGCCTTAGGGTCACCATTTTTGTTGAATGTGAATGTTTGGCTTGGTAAGGGCAAGGCTATGATTAGCACAATACTCTGCACTATATATCGCTTTCATCATTCTCACATCCCGTCTGTCTCTTTTCTTTACAATCACATAATACATTAAAAGTCAATGTTTGCTGCAAGGGTACATATATAAAGTTTTATGTCTAGGTAAATGGGAAGACAGTGTTGGTGATGGAAAGGTCATGGCATGCACAAGTCTTCAATAGTAAGTGGCCATTGCCGTTTCTATTTCTGATTCCATTCCTGCCAATGACTGCCTTCTACGTCTGGTAGTCTGGGCCTACTCTGGCACTAAAGTTGCCCAGAATTACAAGCTTGTTCTCTTTCAGCACATTGATGATGAGAGTCTGCAGGTCTTCATAAAATTTTTCTTTGACCTCATCTGGCTTTGTCATGGGGAGAGCACAGACACTGATGATGGTGGCGTGGGGCTTTCCTGCAAGTGGTGATAGCATTGTCATAAGCCTGTCATTCGCTTCTTTGGGTAGGCATACAAGCTTGTCAACCAGATTAGATTGGAAAACTTACACCAGCTTCATGCACTCTTCATCATGGTGGCCACTCCAGAAAAAAGCATATACAGAGCTGACTTTGGTAAGCTGCTTTCATCTGCCCACTTTGTTTCACTCAGGGCTCCTATTTGGATGCAATATTTGCAGAAGTCTCCCACAACCAGAACTGCTGTCTTTCAGGTCTATTGGATTTTATGCTGTCCATAAGCATGCATAAATTCCACGTACCAATGGTGAGTGGAATCGTCTTTGCAAACATTTTTTTGTATTCTTTTGTATATTTCTACCACAGGGTGGGGATCCCCACCGGCCACAGTAAGCAGTCCATGGTCAGGTAAAATAGACAATTTTAGGGCATTTTCTAGCCCCTTCCTCACACCAAGATGTGAGCAATATGATCCATATAGAAGATGCTCAGACACCTAGGGGGCTACTGAATGCCACTGCTATACTCCAGTGGGAAGACAAACCCATGGTCTGGGTTACCTGTGTGCAGGGTTGTGACTACAACTCCCAGTGTATCCATACCTGCAGCTTTGTCACTAGCCTGGCACCATGGGACTTTGAGGTAAATAAAATAGTAACAGTGAAATAATAATATAATTGAATACCAAAGTAATAAAATAGTAAAATAGTTGAATAATAAAATAATGAAATAGTAAAATGGTATGGGGTAATGTCTTTTGATTCATGTAAATTATATTTAAGTGAGGCAGAGTTGCACAAGGTCATCAGGCTCATTCTCTCTCCCAGAGTCACCACAGTGCAGTGGCAAAATAAAAGTCAAAATGACTGGAGATGGCTGGTATGCAGTGGGTCACATTGGCATCTTCAATGTCTGACCAAGCTTTAAATGCTCCATAACTCCGGCTTCAGTCACCTTCATGGTCATTGGAACAAATTGCTCATGTCTGCATATTCCACTGGAGAAGTCTTTACATGGTTAAGGTAGATACTCCCCTAACTCACCAACAGGTTTGAGGCCTCATAGGTTACATTCAGCCAGGTTTAGCCCATGTGCCAAGACTCTTTTATCATGATTTGGCCTCTGCACATGCTACAATTTCTTGAAACCACAGGTAAGAGTTAGGTGACAGATGGACACAACAGGTCAATGAGCAATCCTGAAAAGGATTTAGTAGACCTCATATAAGAAGTACTAGTGCTCTCTGAACAACCAATACACTGCTCTAAAGTAGCAGGAAAGTCAGAAAGGTATTAGAGACACAAGATTGAAGATAAGAAGAGAGATTGGGGCAGAAAAGGTAAATAGATTTGAGAATAATTAGTGTAGAGATAGTAATTAACTTTATTGGAGCTGTTAAGATGGCATTAATGATGTTGGACTATACTTTTCTTTCTGTGCTTTGTCCTTTCTTGATTTAGGTATTAGAACTGTATTTATCACTCAAAAAGATTCCAGTAGGGTGCTTCCATTCTCCATTTTTTAGAATGACTTGTGTGATATTAGTATTAGTTGTTCTTCAAAAGTTTGCTAGAATTCTCTTGTAAGTACATTATGACTATGAGAATTATCATTTTTTTTTGGTTTTCAGCATTGATTTTCACAGGAGTTTGAATTACAAATTTTCTCCCCATTTCTACCATCCCCCCCCACTCCAAGATGGCATATACTGTGGTTGTCCTGTTCCCCAGTCAGCCCTCTCTTCTGTCACACCACTCCCCTCCCATCCCCTTTTCCCTTTCTTTCTCGTAGGGCAAGA
>JAQQSZ010008237.1:0-13099 GCA_028646595.1 Phalanger gymnotis | reverse complement strand
GGAAATGGGGAGAAAATTTGTAATTCAAACGCCTGTGAAAATCAATGCTGAAAACCAAACATGTCAAAAATAAATTTAAAAAAAAAAAAAGCTCTTTACAAATATTACCAGATTTTTTTCTTCACAGGTAGCTGTTATAATCCCTATTTTACAGAGAAGGAAATTGAGGCTGAGAGAGTTTGTCCTAATAATAATAGCTAACATTTATATAGTGCTTACTATGTGCCAGGCACTATGCAAAGCACCTTACAGATATCTTATTTGACCTTCACAACAACCCTGGGAGGTAGGTTATTATTATCCCCATTTTACAGATGGGGAACCTGAGGCAGACAGAGATTTAAGTGCCTTGCCCTGGGTCACACACCTGTTAAGTTTCCTAGGCTAGGTTTTAACTCAGATCTGACTCCAGGCCCAGTGCTCTATCCACTTATGCTACAGAGCTGCCTCTGGCTAGAGAAACTATTAGCAGCAAACATAAGAACTCAAAAAGCACAGCAGCCTGGGATCATTGACTGCAATACCAACCAGCCTTACCTGTCTTAATAAGCCTGAGAGGGTCTCTGTGTTATACCATAATATAGCATTCAGTGGTCTTGAATCAGTTAGCAAAGTCTCAATTAGTTCACTCAGGGCCCTTTGCTTAACAAGCCAGGGGAATATATGATACCTTTTAGCAAGATTTCCTTCCTAAACCGTTATAGAACAATGTTCCAATGCCTTTATGATAAAGTTCAAATATCTGGCAGGGGCAACGAGGGGGGTGGGGAAAGCAGGGCAGGAGGGACTTTGTGTAAAAGCTCATTCACTATAAAGCAAGATTAATAAGGCATGTCTATAACAATGCTAAGAAGGAGCTGCAATGTGGTAAAGAAACATACAGAGACCCTCTAATAAAGAACCATTTATAAAACCTTTCACAGACTGGCTTAAGATGATTCTAATTGTAGTCAACATAAACACAATCCAATGGACTGAAAACTGGCAAGGGAGCTAGGAACAGGAAGTAATGATTAATGGCAATGCAGCAAGTGGGCCAAGATGTCTGCCACACTGGTTATTAGGCCAGGTTGGATTTACCACCTTTATTAATGATCTGAAAGAATAAATAAACCTCACATTAACTAAATATGCAGATTGAATTCATGAAGTGTTACCCATGTAGGCAAGGGGGAAAAATATAAGTATTCAATTATTGGAAGGGCTGACATGTAGAAGAGGGATTAGGTTTGTTCTTTTGATCCCTAGAGGGTAGTACCAGAAGGTTGACTTGCAAAGAAGCAAATTTAGGCTTGATAGATAGAAAAACTTCCTAACAATAAGATCTATCTAGAAAGCACTGTCCCTGGAGGTAGTGGGTTACTCCTCTTAAAAAATCAACTGTCAGATACTTTGTAGAAAGGATTCTATTTCCACTTATGGATTGGACTAATGGTCACCGAGGTCCCTGCTAACTCAAATTTTGTGATCCTATAATGAAACAATTCTATGATTTGTGATATTTTGTATTGGTGGTGTTTATTTTTTATTCTTTAAATGTGTTTTCTTATATATTATCTCTTTTTCTTATATATTATTCACACACACACATATATATAAATGTATCTTATATATTATCTCTCATTCAAAGTGTATTTAGTGAACACCTACGTGCAAAGCAATATATGTCCAGAAATGATTAAGATGAAATCCTTTTCCTCAAGGAGACTACAACCTAGTAGATAAAATTAGACACCTGGAACCAGCATGGTGTAGTGGAGGGAGCACTAGACTTAGGGATCCTGTACCTAGAGTTGCAAGAGAATTTAGAAATAATCTAGTACGACTCCTTCGTTTTACAGAGGAGGAAAATGACATCCATTAAAGAATAATGACTTTCACAAGGTCACACAGGCAGTAAGCAGCAAAACCAAGTCTCAAACGCAGATACTCTGATTCCACTCAAGTGATATTTACATTACTTCTCTTAAACTTCATCTTAATCAATTACATTCATCAGTCTAATCTGTCAAGATGTTTTATGCCATCCCACTGAGTGTCAAGACATCTTTGACTTCATCCAAGTCGTTGAAAAAGGTTCAGCTAGAAAGGTTGATGACAGATCCCTGGGGCATTACTCTGTAGACCACCCTCCATTTTGATATCAACCCATTAATGACTACTCTTTGTATCTCTTCATTCAATCAGTTCCAAATGAACCTGATTATATTGTCATCTAAGCCATTTCTTTCCATCTTAACTATGAACACAACATAAGAGATTGTCAAATTTTGTTGTTGCAGTTATTCAGTTGTTTCAGTCATGTCCAACTCTCCATGACCCTATTTTGGGGTTCTCTTGTCAAAGATACTAGAGTTGTTTGCCACTTTTTTCTCCAGCTCATTTTACGGATGAGGAACCGAGGCAAATAGGGTTAAGTGACTTGCCTAGAATTACAAGTCTAGTAAGTGTCTGACGTCAGATTCGAACTCACTTTTTCCTAATGCCAGGCCTAGTGCCCTATGCACTGTACCATTTGGCTGCCCAACTAGAAAAATCCAGAAAGGTCTCTTATGGTACTTTCAGGGACTAAGGATATTTTGGGGTTATTACAGGTGTTTTCAGGAACAGGGAAGAAAAATCGTGAGTCTAATGAGATAGTAAAATAATACTTTTTCAACCATCAAATACCCTGTTTTCCTTAAAAAGGTATTTTTGTGGGTTTTGGCAATTATAGTTTATAAGCTTTCCCAAAAATTTTGCGCCTAGCCTTCTTCTAAATACTCTTGATAATTCCATTCACTTCTCCAGCTTCATATTTGATCACTATGTAAATAACCCCCAAGCCGATTTACTTAGCCCTAATCTAACTTCCAGTTTCTAGATCTAAATCTCTATGTATTGGATGACTTCAATTGGATGTACTATTTGGGACTTCGAACTCAATCCCTTCAAAGCTAAACTCATCACTTCCCCTTCTCCAAGGGAGATCTTCCTTTTGACATAACATTTGTTAATGGCCCTACCATTCTTCTTTTTGGTTGCTGTTGTTGTTCAGTCATTTCTGACTCTTTGTAACCCCAAATGGAGTTTCTTAGCAAAGATATTGGAGTGGTCATTT
The DNA here is from genome assembly GCA_028646595.1 of Phalanger gymnotis. Lineage (NCBI taxonomy): Eukaryota > Metazoa > Chordata > Mammalia > Diprotodontia > Phalangeridae > Phalanger > Phalanger gymnotis. The sequence continues at coordinate 9,999 of JAQQSZ010008237.1, read as the reverse complement.
CCTTCTGCAACTAATTTTACAGATGAGGAAACTGAGGCAAACAAGATTAAATGACTTGCCCAGGGTCACACAGCTAGAATTGTCTGAGGCCAAATTCAGATCCAGGAAGATGAGTATTCCTGATTTCAGATCTGGCTCTCTAGCAACTATAACACCTAGCTCTTTCTAGTTACCAGGGCTCAAAACCTCAGAGTCATTTTAAAATTTCCTCACCATCCCCACTTCTAACTTCAAAATATCATTTACATTTGTTCTTCCCTTTCTATTTTAATTGTCACTACTGAAGTTCAAGACCTATTTGCCTCTACTTAGGCCATTGCAATATCCTTCTTGTTGTTCTTCTTGCCCCTGGACTTTCCTCTCTATCTTTCACAGGCCTGCTAAATCAATCTTTATAATACACATCTCTGATCATTTAATTAATCTGCTCAATAAAACATCTGGTGACTTTCCATCATTCTTAGACAAGGTCATCCAAAATCAGGACCAAGTCAAGCAGCCTTACTTTATACTAATGCCTATGTGTACTCAATATTCCAGTCAAAGTGTATAGGTCATCCCCAAATATGTTATGAATATTCCCTTGGTGCCTTTTCTAAGCATTCCTCATGGTTAGGCTACTCTTCCCATTTCTGAATTTTGAAGTCCTATTCATCCATGAAGGTCCAATTCTAATGCTCTAAGTAAATACTTTTATTACCTATACTACCCCCACCTAAAACTATTAGAAATTACTTATCTAAATCTCCATTCTAGTGTTATGCCTTTATTATGATATCTTTATGCTTCACCTTTCATGATTAATTTAACTTAATAATGGTACATTTTCTTCATATTTATATATCTATGTATACATGTATTTTGCTTCAGGGCTGCACAGTATTTTCACATATTCTATCTGATCTGATATTCACAAAAATTGCTGTATAGTAGGTATGTAATGTACTACGACTGCCGTTTTACAGATGAAAAAACTGAAATTATAGAGCCTCAATGATCACCTGTATATAAGGAGTAGTTAGATAGGAAAATTGGAAATGGAACATAAATCTAATACAGAAAAGTAGTATTATATTTGTGGGAAATTCAACACTCAGGACAGACATACATCGTTGTTTTTCCTCAGTCAAAAGCAGAATTGTGAACATGAAATGGTCTTAATACTTGGGAGGGCCACTTCTTACAGGAAGCCTTCCTAGATTCCTCTGGTACTCTGCTTCAAACCTCTTCCCCAAATTTTAGTTTGTAGTTTTGCATGTTTTATGTTTATGTTTCTTTTCACAGTCTTGCTTTACCCTAAGAGAATGTAAGCTCCTTGAGAGCAGAGACCTTTTTTTTCTTTTGCCTTCATTTCCTTAGTACCTGAAAAAAGCAAGTGCTTAATAAATATTTTGTCAATTAAATTGAAATATCTTTAAACATCCTTTTCTCTATTTTGCTTACTCCATTCATATAATGAGAAACAAATGTCTGTGAACAGCAAGGAATGATTAGTAGACTGTGAGCTCCATGAGAGAAGGGACTGTCTTTTGTCTTTTTTTGATTGCCTCACTTAGCATAGTGCCTGAATCAGAGTAGGCACTTAATAAATGCTTGTTGACTTGACTTTCCATTCTATTTTTACCTCACACTCCTGCCTATAAGACATCACACTAATGGGACCAAGTAACAAAAGCATATATTAATCTGAATTTTGCGCCATATAGTTTCCACTTCCTGAATTTCACACCTGTCAGTCAACCAACAACTAATTCATTACTATTATCTACCCCTTAAACAAACACTTTCAGTTCCCATCAGGACAGAAACAATTATATTTGGGTGGTAGGAGGAGTCCAGGATTCATTCCCTATTATAAAAAAAACCACCAAGCCCAACTTAGCGAAGAAAGATTCAAAGAGAGAAAATGAAGTTGGGGGGAAGAGAAGACCTAAGTGACCAAGGGAGGGCAGAAATAGGAAAAAACAAGGATACCACATTTTAGCCCGTCTTTCTATCCCCAAATGAAACAGTTAGCACTTTACTTCTGAAAAATCAACCCTGTGCCTAAGCTTCTAAACAAAAAAGCTATTAAACCTCTGGCTTCTGCTGGTGCAGTTTCAGCTTGCACAGCCCTGGTTTGTCCCTTGTGGGACCCAAGATATCTACTCCAGGCACTGATCAGGAGAGGATGGAATGGAAAGTTGGGAGGTGCTGAGGATGCTTTCCAAAGCCACCTGGCAATAGGTAGGGACAGTCACTTCTCTTGCTTTTTGAAGGACAGGGTAAAATTACTGAACAATTCAGAAATGTTGGCTGCCCAGTGGACAGGGCATCTGGGTAGCACAAAAGATTTCCATCCTATAGTCCAAACCCACCCCTGATTCAGAGCATGTTATAACAAATTGACTTACTAAAGAATTACATGTATTACATACTGACTCCCCAAATTTTCACAGCTCCCTGGTGGTAGAGGGGCAGAGAGGAGGTAAGATACAGAATATACAGATACAGTGTTCTGTTACAGAATACACAGATACAGAAGATATCTTTTCTTGGATATGCTAAAGGAGAAGGTGTACTCAATGAAAATCACAGATGCAACACACTTGAATGCATAAAGAGTGAATGTGCTAAAATTGATAGCAATGTGGAGTTATTGCATCGAATTCATGTGAATCTTGCAAGGTGCATCAACCTTTGCATCACAAATGATGGAAATCATATTGAAGACGTTACTTGTTAATATTCCGATTAAATAAAATGTTGAAAATTTCATTATTTCATTTCTTGAAAATATGCATTTTGCCTATGTGTCCAGACTTTAGGAACACTCTGCACTTTGGCTATCATCTGGTTTAACCCTTCTTTTCACAAATAAGGAGCCTAAAGGCTAGAAGAAGTACAATCAGTGAATTTCTCAAGATGGTGAAGGGAATACATAGCAAACCCCATTCAAATTGAACTCTTCTAATTCCAAATAGCCTAAATTTCCATTGCACTGTCCTTCATCCTGAAATAGGATGTGATCTTCGTCTTCATGTATTAAAGAAGGAGTCCTTCTGAAAGGGCGTTTAAAATTGTTTAATTTGAACCTAGAGAGCAGAGAAAGGATATATGGGTAGAAATTGAAGGGAGACAGAATTCCTCTGCCTTGAAGGCACTCAAAGCAGAATGAGGTAATGAGTTACCCATCACTAGAAGTATTCAAGCAGAGGTTAGACGATTAATTATCAGGATATTGCAGTGGGGACTCTTACACAAGGACATTTTGAAATAGATGAACTTTGTGGTCCTTTTTCACTCTGAGTTTTTAGAATGCTAAGATGAATGACTGCTGACTCTGCTGGTTTCTATTTGTCAGAAGATGCCAGCAAGAAGTTATTCCATGTTCCCTAAGGGCATGCATGCCTGCTTCAGAGTCTCTGACAGCAGAAATAAATGCAGGGCATGAGTAGAAAGACCTGAGCTTCAAGGGCTAAGATCAGTAAAAGAAATTTCTATTACTCACTTTCTGGCCAAATTAGCTGTTACCCAATCTGTACATTTCATGAGCTGTTCCCCACAAAATTTTTACAAGCCAGCCCCCATGCTTGGAATGCACATCCTCTTGGTCCTCAACTCTCAGAACGCTTCTCTGCTCAGGTGCCCTGAAAACTTCTCTCATTTCCTCCTCTTCCCGGTTTGGGCTCTCTCCCTCCCCAAGCTACATTTTACTTATATACGTCCATAGGCTTCTTGCTCCGTAGAGGACTATACTTCTGGAACCTGCTCGTATTAGTTTTCCAAAGCTGGTTGTTAAATTTCCAATGTGAACATAACACCTTGAAAATCAGCAAATGTGACCTCTAGGTCACAGCTGGATCTATTTTGTTGATTGTCTAGATTTAAGAAAGTGATGAAGAAAATATTAATGCAGATTAATTGTAAAAGAGTGTTCTGTATACAATATCTTTTTTTTTTCCTATAGAGCTGGTTGTTAAACATTTACCAATGCATCTCACTAGCTCTAAAGCCAAAAGGGACCTCGGAGGCCATTTAGTCCAATCACTTCATTTTCCAGGTGAGGAAGCATGGTCTATCTACTCACCAGAACATAAAGGTAAACACCCAGAGGGCAAAGACTGTTTCTTTTTTGTCTTCTGGAGCCCCAGTACCTAACGCAGGGCCATGAACAAATTAGATACTTAATAAATGTTTGTTGGAATGAAGATCCAATTTTTAGTACTAAAAAGAGATAATGAGGCCATGAAGAGGGTTCTAAAAGCCAAGAGAATGGATGACAGAGAGGGAAAGTTGGTGGCCCAATGGAGAATATGTTGGGCCTGGAGGCAGTAAGATCTGAGTTCATATTTAGCCTCAGACACTTATTAGGTGTGTGATCCTGGGCAAGTAATTTAGTCTCGGTTTCCTTATCTGTAAAATGGTAATAATCTTAGCACCTACTACCAGGGTTGTTGTGAGGATAAGATTTGATAATATTTGCGTAGTGCTTTGCACAGTGCTATATGAATGTTACTTATTTTTAATTTTTTTATGGAAGTAGAACAATAGTTAGGAAAGAGGGAATTAGTATAGAGGAGCAATCACTGCTTGCTTTTAGAGTCTGAAGACCTGAGTTCCAAGCCTAACTTTGCCACTCACTACCTATAGAAGTGGTCATTGGACTCATTACCTCAACTCACTCCCCATTCTAATCTGCCGTCCACAAAGCTGCCGTAGTCATTTTCTTAAAGAGCATTGCTTTGAACTCTTCTTTTCCCTACTCAATAACTTCCAGAGGCTTCTTATTCCCTCTGTAAGCAGATATGAACTCCCGTTTGGTATTTAGCACCCTTCCCATGTCTAGTTCTGACCTTTCCAGTCTTCTTCAATAGGACTTCTCTCTAAGTGCTTTTTAGCTTGGCCATATTGCCTTGTGGTTGTTCCACATCCATGATAATCCATCTTCCCACCTCCACGTCTTTGCAATGGCTGGGCGCCATGCCTTTAATGCTCTCTATTTTTGCCTCTGTCTCTTAGAACCCCTAGCTTTCTTGCAGACTTATTTCAAGTGCCATCTTCCTCAGGAGTACTTTCCCAATGCCAACAAATACTTGTACCTAAAACTTGTATCTAAATATGCTTTTTATTTTTTATCTACTTTATGTCTATCTCTTACACACACACACACACACACAAACACACACACACACTCACACATTTTCTCCCCCATATGAATGTAAGCTACTTTTAGAACAGGGACTATTTTTACTCTTTTTTGGGGAGGGGTGTGCTGTCTCTATTGCTTAGGACAGTGCATGGTGCATAGTAAGTGTTCAATAAATGCTTTTTCATTTAATAATTAATTAGGGAACCTTAGATAAGTACCATCAGCTCCCTGATAATAAATACTTATTCATTGATTAATTGATTGTGTAACCTTGTTCAAATCCCATCAGCTCACCTGAGTTCAAACTGGGCTCAGACATTTACTAGCTGTGTGACCCCCAGCAAGTTGCTTACCCTCTGTCTGCCTTAGTTTCTTTAACTATAAAATAGGGATAATAATATCTTAAGTGTGTTGTGAGGATCGAATTAGATAATATTTGTAAAATGTTTGGCCCAGTTCCTGGCCAATAGTAGGTAGTTAACAAATGCTCGTTGCCTTTTCCATCCCCTCTCCCTTGATCCTCACTTATAAGGTGACAGAGGGAAAGTGGCCCAAAGAACTGTCTAAGGCCTTTTCAATTTTAAGTCTTATGTTCCTTACTTCTGCAGAACAGTGTCTGGCACATAGTAAACATTTAATGGACATTTTTTTTCATTTCTTTCTTCATTTATTTATTCATCCTAAGCAACAGTAAAGAACCAAGAATAAACTGGCATCTCCATGTTGCCCTCTAAATCAAGGGAAATAGGAAAAAGAGTATTCTACTCTTCTGTGGATTTCCAGGCAAGTGATATCATCAGATTTCAGTTTAAGGGAACAGGGATTATTTTGTTTTCATCTCTTTTATTATTTTTTTTTTATGCCTAGCACCTTGCACAGCACGCAGAACATAGTTTGTACTTACTAAATACTCATTGAATATGACTTGCTGAATATGAGATACAAGGAATATGAGTGGGAAAAAAGTGGAGGATATAGGAAAAGTTTTTCCAAACTCCAGAGATTTCCAAGGGCACAATGGAGAGCTAGTCAACATTGTACAATAGTGCTATGCAGTTTGTGAAGGGGAAAGTTGAATCCAAAAAGAAGGAGCAAAGAGAGGCATTCGTTCCTAGGGCAATATTTGTGGATAACAGGGATGAAGAAGGAAGACGGTTTAGCGATAGGCTGGAGAAACATATTAGTGATAGGGGAAAAATAAGCTATTAGACAGGTTTGCAGAATTAACTAGCCCCATGGTTCCAATTAGAATGCTGTCATGCTGGTGCCATAGAAAATCCCCTCCCTGGGTGATCATTTGCAAGTTCCTCCTCCCTCTCCCCACCCCCAACTCCCATTCTGGTCTTACAACACCCTTGTGAGTTAGGGCAAGCATTATTATCCCCACTTGGCAAATAAGGAAACTGAGGCACAGAAGGTGGAGTGATTTACCTGAAGTCAAAGCCAGATCTAAAACCTGGCCTTCTTGACCATAATAGGATCATGGGCCCATTATTTTTGCATTACGCTGATGGGGATGTTTTTTAAAAAATAAACAAATAGAGAATTATATAAATCCACATCAAAAATATGCAGGGAATATAACCTACAGAATGGAGGCAGAGGAAATGATCCAAAAGGAATAGGCTTAAAAAGGAAACCGTGGGGAACATTGAGAAGAGCATTAAATCTTGAATAAAAAGGCCTGATATTTAATTCCAGCTGTGTAAGGGTGGGCAAGCCCTCTCTGTTCTTTTGGATTTTCTTGTGTGAAATGAGGGGTTGGGCTGGCTGATTTCTTAGGTTCCTTCAGATGTAATTCTATGATCTCACAAACAGGAGATTTTAATGATTTTCCTTAATTTTGGAACTTCCATGGTTAAATGCACCGTCAGGGAGAATGATTTTGTCCTTCTGCAGAGCTTTCCCTGCTGTTCCAGGACTATCTCTAGGTCTGGCTAGTACGATGGAGAAAGGACCTGTAGCACTCACCTACCAGCTTCCCTGGGACGTTTTCTGACCATTGCAGCTAGAAGGAGAAAAACTACCTTCTATCTCTTGTGTCCAGAATCCTCTTCATAGCAGTCCAGGTTCAAGGGCTTACTGACAAGTTTCCTATATCTCTATATGCTCTAGCCTTCTGTAAGTCAGGACGTTTGGGGCCTAACAGAACATAGCATCACCACCTGCCATGAAGTAGGATGTCAAGGGAGGACCTTGAACAATCAAGTCCTGTGTCTCCCTCAACAGCTCTCTTCCAACCATTGATATTTAGCCTGGACTCACTCCTGGAGTATTAACATTCTCAGAGTTAACATCCTCCCACTCTGGGTTGCACTCCTGATTCTCCCTGTCTTTTTTTCATAGTGCTCCAGAAATCTCTTTGTCCTGGACGCACACTCCATCCCTGGGTTTCACCCATGAATTTAATATGTTAGAAGTGTCCTCTGCTTCTCTTCATTTCTTTCCAGGCTGCACTCCCCAACTCTCTTAGACAATGCCCCTCTTGTCTTCTTCTTTCTTCCCCTTTCTTTCCTTTCAGCTCCCTAAAGGCAGGGACTATCTTTCTTTCTCTTTATTCTTATATTCCCAGTACTTGGCACAGTGCCTGGCACATAACTAAATGTTTAAGAAATAATTATTCACTTGACTTGACTCCCACCCCCTTATACTTACCCCATCCCAGAGATTCTAAATCTCTGGCTGTCAATTTAAAACCCTGTTCCCCCTACCCAAATGGCTTCTCCCATTTTCCTATCTACCTCAAACCTATCGCACATAGTGTCTCACTTTGCATCTGGCAGCCCCTTTCACTGTGCCCACAATGCCTGACAAATTGTAAGTGTTTAATCAATGTTGCATCTATCTGGGCAGCTAGGCGGTGCAGTGGATAGAATTCTGGGCCTTGAGTCAGAAAGATTCATCTTCCTGAGTTCAAATCTGGCCTCAGACATTTACTAGCTGTGTGACCCTTGGCAAGTCACTTAATCCTGTTTGTCTCATCTTTCTCATTTGTAAAATGAGCTAGAGAAGGAAATGGCAAACCACTGCAAGATCTTTGCCAAGAAAACCCCAAATGGGGTCACAATGAGTCTGAAACAGTTGAATAATAACAACAAATCTTTCTATCTACCTACTTATCTACTTACTATCTCTGGAATGCCTGCTCTATACTTTTAAAAGGAAAAACTTCCTATCATCCAAAACCACTTCCTTTCTCAATCCTTCTATCTTTTGGCACTCACTGAGATCTGACACCATCCTGATGGCACCACTTTCCTCATCAGTACCAGCTACTGCTTCTTTCATTCCCCCCAATTCACTGGTCACGGAATACTTCTTGCTCTTCATCACAATTTCCAGACTCTTTATCTAACACTCCTTTTACTTCCTAATCCTTTAAATTATTCAGTTCTCATGTTTTACTCAAACTCTACCTCAGCTATACACAAGGAAGGTCCTACCTTTGATTTGCCATCACCTGAAAGAATTCATCTTCTGTTTACAAACTTCTAAAGTCCCCCATCTGATTATAATCTTTTGTCACCCATTTTTTCCACACCTGATGACTCTTACCTTGTTCTTCTTCCTCACAGTGACCTACATTTACCCAGTCCACCAGTTTTGTTTTGTTTTTTTTTCCAGGCTATCACTCAGTGCTAACTAGCTACTTTATTCTTTCCCCTCTATCTCCAGCCCTTGGTGAAGCAACTCAGTTCTACACCCATCTCTGCTCTGGATTTTCTTGCCCCCTTATTCTATTGCTGATAGTGTTTTTCTAAACCCTAAGCCCTGTAGAACTTTCCATGTTTTTCTGTACTCATCACATTCACCATTTATTAGTGTACAGCAATATTGTATTACATTCATTTACTATAATTTGTTTAGCCATTCCCCAATTGACGGGGCACCTATTTCGCTCCCAATTCTTTACTGTTACATAAAGTGCTGCTACAAATATTTTGGCATATATGCAGACTTTCTTCTTCTCAGTGGTACCCTTACAGTACTAGTAATGGAATCTCTGGGTCAAAGGACATAGACATTTAAGTCATTTTTTTTATAATAACAATTTGTTTTCCAAAATGGTTGTACTGATTCATAGCTTTATTAACATTTCACTAGTATCCCTGTCTTCCCTATTTTCTCTAAAGCTGACTGTTGTTATCTTTTCCATCTTTGTCCATTTGCAGGGTGTGAAGTGAAACCTCAGGATGGTTTTGATTTGCATTTCTTTATAATAATAATGACTTAGAGAATTCTTTCATTTGCTTGTTAATAGTTTGTGATTCTTTTGAGAAGTGTTTATATTCTTTGAGCATTTACTTACTGGGGAGTGACTTTTGGTTTGAGATACACATATATACATACATATATCTATACATAATACATATTTTTTTTTTCTGGGACATGAAACCTCTGTCAGAAAAAGTCAACAAAGGTTTTTTGTTTGTTTGATTGTTTGTTTTTCCATTTGGCCACTTCCCTTCTTATCCTAGGTATATTAACTTCATTTGGGCAGAAGCTTTCAAGTACCATGTGGTTAAATTTGTCTATTTTATCTGTTATACTTCCCTCTATTCCTGTTTGGTTAAGGATACATCTCTTACCAATAGCTATGAGAAGTAGATGATGAAATTTTCTTCTTTTTTTTTTTATAGCAGGATTTTAATATTAAAGTCTCACATCCATTTATAACATATTGTTGAATATGATTTAAGGTATCGGTCTGAGCCTGATTTTTTTTTTAATTTTTTTAATGTATTTTTAATATGTTTAGTTTTCAGCATTGATTTTCACAGGCGTTTGAATTACAAATTTTCTTCTCCTTTCCACCCCCCCCCCACTCCAAGATGGCATACACTCTGGTTGCCCTGTTCCCCAGTCTG
>JAQQSZ010008236.1:0-13099 GCA_028646595.1 Phalanger gymnotis | reverse complement strand
TTCTTAGGGAGGGTGGATGGGAAGGGAAGAGGGGAGAGAATTTGGAACTCAAGGTTTTAAAAAAAATAGATGTTCAAAAGTAAAAAAGTTTTTTTTTCATGCAAGTAGAAAATAAGATGCACAGGCAATGGGGCATAGAGATTTATCTTGCCCTACAAGAAAAGAAGGGAAAAGGGGGATGGGAGGGGAATGGGGTGACGGAGGGGAGGGCAGACTAAGGAACAGGGCAACCAGAGTGTACGCAATCTTGGAGTGGGGGGGGGAGGAAATGGGGAGAAAATTTGTAATTCAAACACCTGTGAAAATCAATGCTGAAAACCAAACATACTAAAAATAAATTAAAAAAAGAAATAAATTCAGAATATTCAGAAAAGAAAAAATGTAATTGGGAAACATTTGACAAAAATAAACAAAAATACAACAACAACAACAAAAACAAGAAGTTTGAACTCCAGGCTTGTCATTCTAACCTCTTGCTGCAGTATTCTCCTGGTCTGAGGAACCTAAGCTCTGATGCCTTTGCATCCAATTTATATGTTCATTTGTTGATCCTTTGTCTGCCCTGACTTCCCATATCTGTGCTTACCCAAGCCATTGCTAAACCCCAGTGTGACAGCCCTCCTACAGTAAATATCCATTCTCTGTCCACCATGCCAGATACTATGGCAGGAAGCAAGGAAGTCCCTTCCTTTATTTAGTTGCCAGTCTAGAAGGAGAGATAATGTAAACATAGAAATAACTATAACATAAGGCAGAATTTTAAAATTCAATAAGAGGCTACAAGGTGCTAACATAATTAAGAGAAAGGACTTTCCATTACTCAGTACCTGACCTACTCTGGCTGTCATGTCCTATGCCTCTGTGCAAGCAAATACTGTAGTTCTCTCTTCTATCAAGCTACAGACTCCATACTGCTGGCAGCTAAGTAAATGTTGAAAGCTAAATCTGAAACTGGGAGAGAGGCAGTCCAGCATTTCATCAGGTGCTACTTGAATCTTAATAGTTTTCACTGAAATAACATATATCAAATTGCCTTAGGCAATCTCATGTAACTGTGTCTATTTCACCCATATCTGAATGTCTGAACCTCAGTTATCTCCACTGCCTGTCTTTTAGTTAAGGTTCTTGGGGATATTTTGGGGCATAAGTTAAGTGGAATAGACAGAAAGAAAGAGATGCCAAAAAATGGGGACATTAATTGTGCCAGATGGGATCAGCATAAGGAGTAGGTGGAATATACAATTATCTTAAGACATTTTTTGAGATGGCTGAAAAAGCCATGTGTATCTCTTGGTCAATTGGAACACCACCTGAAATTCTACCATTATAGACATATAGCCTTAAGTGAAACACTGATCTCAAGGGATCTATATTAAAATGACAAAACCAAATTAAGCACAAATAATGACTAACATAATATTTAACAGTCACTCTAATATAGACGTATTAGTAGAAGCAATAGGTTATAAGTTGGGGTGAATTAGATGTTAGAAGACCTGGGCTGGAATCTTGGTGTGTGATTTTCTGCTACTTACTACCCATGTGATCTTGGGCAAGACATTAAATCTCTCTGGGCTTTGGTTTTTATATCTGTAAAAATGAAGAGATTGAAATATATAAGCTCTGGGGTTTGTAAATTCAATCAATAAAATTAATATCTCAACAGGAAGTAGGCTATCGAATAGGCTTAAAGAGATCACTTTATGCTTTGAGTATAAGACCTAGAAGGAGAAGGGGGAACTATTCAGTATAAGTGGATGTGCCCAAAACAAACTGCCTGCTTCACAGTTTCACCAAGCATTGGCATAACTAAGGTATGCACTGGATAGAATTTTGTTTTCTTAACGAACAACTATTTTTTTCTCTCCCACTAAAAAAATTAAAATTAAGTTTTTGTAACAAATATGCATAGTCATGCAGACTAAATCCACACTATTGGTCCTGTCCAAAAATGTGTTTCATTCTGCATCTTAAGTCCATCACCTGTCAAGAGGTTGTGGTTATTGGTGGTGGTGTTGTGTCTGACTCTTTTGACCCAATTTGGGTTTTCTGGGCAAAGATACTTGAGTGGTTTGCCATTTACTTTTCCAGCTCATTTTACAGATGAGGAACTGAGGCGAACAGGGTTAAGTGACTTACCCAGTAAGTGTCTGAGGCTGGATTTGAACTCAGTTTCTTCTGACTCCAGAGACAGTGTTCTATCCACTGCATCACCTGGCTGCCCATATTATAAAGGGCTTTAAATGCCAAACTGTATTTGATTGTAAAAACAATAAAGGGGTCACTGAAGCTTCCTTCACAAAGAAATGAAATGATCAGACTTTAACTTCAAGTCAGAAAACAGCTTTATGCTATGGCCTAAATATTTAATATTGGTTTGATTCTTCTGCCCCATGTCATAACAGACACTGCTAGGAATTCTCAAGTTGCCAGTGTACCAACCCCAAAATGACTCCATCTAACTTACTCATAGTTAGTGTAACACTTTGTCAGTATTTTAATACTAATTCATGAGAAACTGAATAGGCAAGACTTGGTTATCAAGTCTGGGAGTTGGGTGTTTTCCTGAGCAGCTACAAATATCACAATACATTACAATTACACCATAAATACTTCATTCTATCTATAGTTACACATTCTCTCAGTGTTCCTATTGGCAGGAGCCTTCCTGCTTAAAAATGTTCATTGGTCAAGTGATTTTCAGAAAGACAAAGACACAGATCAAACCATATGGCAGGGAAAAAATGTGATGCCCTCTGTACCAAACAATTTGAGTACTCATAGCAACTATCTTGCTAGCAGCTGCTGTGGCTGTGTAAAACCAACAACAACCAGCATACAGAAGGCCGCTAACACAGGTTCTTTGATCTGCTTTACTAAGGAAAGCAACGTTAAGGGGTTAACAATCTTACTTTAATCCCACATACAAATATCATTCACTTAGCTCATGAGGAAAAGCCAGCAACCTGAGCTTCAGAGCAAATACAAACAAATTACAAACATACACAATATAAACAGACCAAATCACAATTCGTAGTTACCAGGAAAGCAACAACATCTGGGTTTACAAGCTGGGAGGCGGGGCTCTTAAAATGGCTTCCCAGAGTCCCACGCTACTCTTCAGTGACTGAGAGCCCGAAGGTAAAATGCCAACCTCTGGGTTTCTATGTCCTGTTCAGAGTCAAAGGGCATCACAACATTCGACTCAAACCCAAGTGGCCTAAAAGACTCTGGCATCAAAAACCTGTGACTCAAAACCCATGCAAACCAGGCTTTCCCTTGTGGCAAGGAGGTCATCAAAGACTCCTGATCCAATGAAAGAAATAAAGGCCAAACTCTTCCAGGGCACTTGATTAAATAAGTGCCAAAAGAGAAAACAGTAAAAGAAAGTCTCACCTTGATTACTGAAACAGTACTGAGAAGGATGATTTTGCAAATTTCTTGAATTATTGAAATTGTCCTCATAGCATTAAAGTATGAAAGATTTTGCTTCAATATAAAGCACTTCTCACAATTACAGCTATATGAAAAGTAAATGGGATGCACTCTAAGACCATGAGTTCCCACTACTGGAAAGGCTGAAACAAAGACTGGTTGATGATCTGTCAGCAACGTCATAGAGGAGATTCTTATGTGGGACGGAGTATTAGAATGGAACAGAGGTATCAGATTCACTGCTCAGCTGAATCCAGTGTAATTAGGAAGTGTTTTAAGAAAGAAATTAAAATATTATACAGCATAGATAATGTTAATTTGTGGTTTTCTAAGTTAATACGCAGCAAGAGGGATCCCTTTCTCTTTGAGTTCAACACCACTAGACCATATGACCTACAATGGATTTTCTGACTCACACAATTCAATGACTGTTTGAATATTGTAAAAACTTAAAGCTGGATATTGACGAATTATAAGATACTAAATGATAAGCAAATACAGTATAGTAGATAGAGGGCTTGACTTGAAACGAGGAAAAGTAGGTTCAAATCCCACCTCTGTCACACACTGTGTGACCATGGGTGATTTATGTAGGCTCTCCAAGCTTCAGGTTGATTATCTGTAAAATGGAGCATAATACTTGTGGTTCTGAGGCTCAGTGAGATAATATATAGGGTGTTCCCCTAAAGCCTTTGAACTTTGTTCCTTTTAAGTGCTTCATATATGTCAGCTGCTCTCTATTGCTGCTCTTATTATTTTAAGCCATTGGACCCCTAAAGTTCTGTTACTTAAGTTGCTGAAGCCATATAGCATTGCTGCTGCTCAGGGCCATCTGTCAGCTACTGAACTTGTTTTTATCATCCATGCCAAATTAATCAGAAAAGAGTGTGGCATAACAAAAGTGATAACCATTCACTGTGTTTTAAAACTACTTAAAATATCAAAGGGTGAATTCGTTCAATTATAACTGAGCCATTGGTAAGACTTTCATATAAACCCCTAAGTCATGAGTTTTACTGACAGGAGAACAGAGCTGTTATTGAATAATGAAATGACAACTGGCTGCTCTTACATTATGAAGTGGGAGCTCCTAGAGTTTAACACTCCAACCTTATGCCTTTTAGTATTTAAAACATCATAAAAATTAAAAGTAGGAGTAGTTGTTTCTCTTTAATGTGAAATTTTACATTATAAATTGGACACTGTTCTTCATACTCTCTATGACAAACAATATTTTCAAAATCAAAATGCAAAGTTCAAAATAACTCTAGATTTTCTTAAAAAAAACTCTTTGAAAATGATGGTTTGATATGGATTTTCCTATTCATTCTCTCGTAATTAATAACTATCAAAGCCCCTGCGCCTCACTTTCATAATAACCACTGGTCTTTTCCTGCTAGAACTATTGGAAATCAAGAATCACACATGTACTATCATACTGACATAGTAATTAGAACCTTGGGGATTACTTATTTCACAAGCTTCTGACTGCCAGGAACTTTCCTTTTTTTATCAGTATAAAATTCTAACTCCCTTGCCCCATGACCCCTGTCATTTAGAACTACTATCTGCCTAATCAAAACCTCTTTTCCTTACTACTTCACTCTGTTTCATTATCACACAGCCCTCATTTTACCTTATGTCTATCCTCTTCTGCCTACCCCTCATTCTTTAAACTCTTCGTGAATATCATTCTGCTCTAATTCTTGTCAATGACAATTACTGACCCTTAGGGTCAGTATTCCCTGGGTCATTTTCCCATTGTCTTCAAAGACTTCAGTTGACCCTGTCTCAAGCTTGATGAAATCAATATTCATGTTTTTTGACTCTTTTAACTCCCCGGCACACAATTTCATTAACCTTCTCAATTTCTATCTCCTTCATCTGTCACTTTTCTATAGCCATCTAAAGAGTCAGACTTTAGACCTCACTATCACCTGGAAATGTTCCATATTGAAGATCCTTTTTTTAATTATTTCTAAAGGATCACACTGATGTAGGCACTATGTTCAACTTCTTACCCTATGTGGCTCTTTTCCATGTCCTGCCATAAATCCATTTCCAGGTGTCTACCCGATTTGTGGGAAGCCTTTCTCTAGATCTCTTGACACTGCATGGATACCAGTAGAATATATAAGAGGGTACATCAATTGTGCTTCACTACTGGTACAAGACAGATCCATCTCATTCTCCCATCAAATACGTCTTTCATCCTGTTTCTTCTGAACATTTCCTTATTAATAAGTTATAGCCTACTCATGTTAATAATATACTTCTCCATTGACTTTTGGGTGACCTTCAGTCTTCTTTGTATGTGGTATTCCATGAATAAATCACGTAGTATAACTAAGAAACTTGAGGTCACTAGGAACACTACATAATTTCCAGTCTACTGTTATCTTCTTGTTTGATTCTAGATCCAAGTTCATTGTAAGTCACAGTGTCTATTCAAAACATAGGTACTGATGGAATATCTCTCTGATTTGTTTATTCAACTCTTTATCACTGTCTATGAGAGGTAAGCTCATAACTTTCTCACCTTACATGTTAATCAGTCAAGCATTTATTAAGTACCTAACTGGGCCACAGACACTATGCTAAATGCTTGGGAGGGGTGGGCACAGGAGGAGGAGACATGTATAAGAATGTATTAAATATATTCAAAATAAATACAGGATGGGCAGCTAAGTGGCAAAGTGGATAGAGTGCCAGGCCTGGAATCAGGAAGACTCATCTTGCTGAGTTCAAATCTGGCCTCAGACATTTACGAGCTCTGTGACTCTGGAGAAGTCACTTAACCCTGTTTGCCTCAGTTTCCTCAACTACAAAATGAGCTGTAAAAGGAAATGGCAAACTGCTCCATTATCTTTGCCATGAAAACCCCAAATAGGGTCATAGAGAGTCAGAAACGACTGAAAAATGACTCAGTAACAAACAACCACAGTCTAGCTCCACCAGTTTTCAAGGCTTAGTACACATTACAATCTATTTTGGGGCCAAATTTGCCTCCTTGCTTTCCCTGATTCCATTCTACTGCTTCTGTGATATATGCACATGTACTTGCCCATTCCTGGAAAGCTCTCTGTGCTCACCATTGCTTCTTGGAATACCTCATTACCTTCCAGTGAACAGCTCCAGCCCTTCTTTTTGATAGAATGGAATCCTGTAATATTAGAGTTAGTAAACATCCTGAAGGTCAGTTAGCCCAACCTCATATCCCATCATGAAACCATTTGTCTACTTAAATCAGCATATAATATAGAAGTAGTCATACTGAGGAAACTGGAGAAACACTTTAGAAAAGGAAGGGTACATAAAGGAAAAATTAAGGGAACAAAAGAAAGCTCAGTATCAAACCTAGTATATCATGAAGGCAGAATTTGTGACTTCAAAGATAACCATGAATATGCCCAAATGGTCCAGAATCACAGGATATAAGGAATTCTCTAAGTAGAAGGCAGAGGAGTTAAAGCATTTATTGAATCTCAAAAGTAGCAGACCCACGGACCAGTGTCCCCAGTTCGACATTCTGGCAAGAACCTTCTAACACCAGTATGCCCATCTCACAATAGTGACCAGGAGGCCACAGAAAAACACTATGGCAGCAATCCAAGCCATACTGGTGCTTCCCTGCCCCCCTCAATGTCAGGGCCCTCCAGCAAGACCACCCACTGGCCTCAAGCCCCTGCTCAGCACTATCCAGTCTCCACAAGGGTCAGTCCTGCTTTTTGTAGGGCCTGCTGCCATCACCATTGCTTCTGCCACAATCTCCAAGCTGTGTTCCAGCTAGATGACGGCTTCTTCTCTCCTTCAGCTCTTACCTGCTCTCACCAACTGCCTCTTAACTCTGCTCAAACCATTCAGCAAGTTCCTTCTACCACAGGCTTCATGTCATCACGTGGACCAGAACTCAGGTGCCTACCATTGGCTCCAGTCCTAGCCACTTCACCCAGGACCCTGAGAGCCCCACCCCCAAAGCCCACTCAAACGAGTGGGAAAGATCTTCCCATTCACTGATTGCTTTTACACTTACCTAGTAGTTTGTTGGGGTTTTTTTGTTTTTTTTTTACTTTGATTGATTCAATTTATTTTTAGTTTTCAACATTCATTTCCCCAAGATTTTGAGTTACAAATTTTCTCCTCATCTGTACCCTCCCCCCACCCCAAGATGCCATGTATTCAGATTGCCCCTTTCCCCAGTCTGCCCTCCCTTCTATCACCTCACACCCTTCCCTCATCTCCTTTCCTCTTACTTTCTTGTAGAGCAAGATAGATTTCTATACCCCTTTGCTTGTATATCTTTTTTTCCAGTTGCATGTAAAAAATAATTTTTAACATTTTTTTAGAACTTTAAGTTCCAAATTCTCTCCCTTCTTCCCTCCTCACCAGCACTATTTGAGAAGGCAAGCAATTCAACATAGGCCACACATGTATCATTATGTAAAACGCTTCCATAATAGTCATGTTGTGAAAGAGTAACTATATTTCCCTCCATCCTATCCTGCCCCCTTTATTCAATTTTCTCCCTTGACTCTGTCCCTTTTCAAAGGGTTTGCTTTTGATTACCTCCTCCCCATATCTGCCCTCCCTTCTATCATACCCTTTTTTTTATCCCCTACCCTTTACTTTCCTGTAGGGTTAAATATCCAATTGAGTGTGTATATTATATTATTCCCTCCTCAAGACACAACCAATGAGAGCAAGATTCACTCATTGCCCCTCATCTGCCCCTTCTTCCCTTCCAAAAGAACTGCTTTTTCTTGCCACTTTTATGTGAGATAATTTACTGTATTCTATCTCTCCCTTTCTCCTTCTCCCAAAATATTCTTCTCTCATCACTTAGTTTTATTTTTATAGCAATCATCCCTTCATATTCAACTTACCCTGTGTCCTTTGTCTATACATATGTATATTCCCTTCAACTTCCCTAATACTGAGAAAGGTCTCATGAGTTACAAATATCATCTTTTCATATAGGAATGTAAACAATTCAACTTTAATAAGTCCCTTAAGATTTCTCTTTCTTATTTACCTTTTCATGATGCTCTTGATTCTTGTATTTGAAAATCAAATTTTCTATTCAGCTCTGGTCTTTTCACTGAGAATGCTTTAAAGTCCTCTATTTTATTGAAAATCCATATTTTGCCCTGAAGCATTATACTCAGTTTTGCTGGGTAGGTGATTCTTGGTTTTAATTCTAGCCCTTTTGACCTCTGGAATATCATATTCCAAGCCCTTTGATCCCTTAATGTTGAAGCTGCTAGATCTTGTGTTATCCTGATTGTGTTTCCACAATACTCGAAGTGTTTCTTTCTGGCTGCTTGCAATATTTTCTCCTTCATCTGGGAACTCTGGAATTTGGAGACAATATTCCTAGGAGTTTTCTTTTTGGTATCTTTTTCAAGAGGTGATCAGTGGACTCTTTCAATTTCTATTTTACCATCTGGTTCTAGAATATCAGGGAAGTTTTCCTTGATAATCTCTTGAAAGATGATGTTTAGGCTCTTTTGTTTTTGATCATGGCTTTCAGGTAGTCCAATAATTTTTAAATTATCTCTTCTGGATCTATTTTCCAGGTCAATGATTTTTCCAATGAGGTATTTTGCACTGTCTTCTATTTTTTTTCATTCTTTTGGTTATGTTTTATAATTTCTTGATTTCTCATAAAGTCACTAGCTTCCGCTTGCTCCAACCTAATTTTTAAGGCATTATTTTCTGCAGTGATCTTTTGGACCTCCTTTTCCATTTAGCTAATTCTATTTTTTAAAGCATTGTTCTCCTCATTGGTTTTTTGGACCTCTTTTGCCATTTGGGTTTGTCTATTTTTTAAGTTGTTTCTTCAGTATTTTGGGGGTCTCCTTTAGCAAGCTGTTGACTCATTTTTCATGATTTTCTTCTCTTTCCAATTTTTCCTCTACTTCTCTTACTTGATTTTCCAAATCCTTTTTGAGCTCTTCCATGGCCTGACTCCAATTTATATTTTTCTTGGAGGCTTTTAATGTAGGATCTTTGATTTTGTTGACTTCTTCTGGCTGTATGTTTTGATCTTCTTTGTCACTAGTGTCCTTTTACACTGTCTGCTCATTTCCCCAGCCAATTACTTGACTTTTGAGCTCTTTGTCAGTGTATGACTGCTTCCAGAATGGAGGGTGCTATGTCCCAAGCTTCAGGGGTTTTGTGCTGCTGTTTTTAGAGCTAATTCTATTCTGAGGTGGTATGATACTCCTCTCCTGGCCCGTGCTCTTGTCTGTGAGCGCAAGTACTCCTTTCTGCCATGTAACTACGAGGAGGATGCCCTCTCTACGACCACTACAAGTTCTGCCACACCAGTGTTCCTCCTCCCCCAAAGACTGCCAATCAGGACTGTGAACCAGATCCAAGCAAGGCAAAGCAAGACAACCTTGTCTCATTGCCAGCGAAGAGTTCCCTGCGCTCCTGCTCTGACCAGCCACTTAATTCACCATCTGTGGGCCTGGAGCTCCAGAAGTAGCCACCTTTGAAGCTGTTGCAGCCACCTCCAATGTCTCAGGGCTGGGGCCAGCCCATGCCCTTGTGTCACCCTAGTCCAGTAGTTTTCCCATTGAACTGCTACATTGTCTTTGGTGTTTGTGGGTTAGAAGTCTAGAAACTACCACAGCTGCCAGGGATTCAGCGCCCTGAGGACTGATCTGTCCTGGCACAGCCCATGCAGGGCTGCACTCTACTCTCAGCACAGTGCAATAGACCCTTCCCAGAGACCATCCAGGCCATCTTGGCCTGGAGACTTGTTTTACTCTGTCATTTCATAGGTTCTATAGCTCTAGAACTTGTTTAGAGTCATTTTTACAGGTGTTTGGAGGAATTTGGGAGAGAGCCCAAGTAAGTCCCTGTTTTCATGCCCCTATCTCGGCTCTGCCCCCTACCTAGTAGTTTTTAAAGAAGATGCCACTAGAAATTAGCCGCATGCAAGATATTTTTCATAAGTTAGGGGTGGAGCTTAATAAATCATCAAAATTTAAATAGTGAAGGAGGAATAACAGACTACTTAGCTGCTTCTAAGACATGACAATGATTAGAAAAGAAAGCTCAGGTGGCTCATGCTGTCATAGTCACAGGTGCTCATGAGAGTTCCTCTGGTCTCTGATGTGACTTTGCAGTTGGAAAATGACTTACAGGCCAAAAACCTTTTTATTTCTTTCCTGGATGCCTAAATATTCAAGCCTACTTCCCATGCTACTCATGGACTTAATAGATCAGGTGTGAGTCCAAAGCAACCCGAGGGCGAAATGCTTTATGTATCGGTGGTATTTCCCACTTTTTATTAACATGACATAGGGTATGACTGCTTTAATGGTATCTAGTGCATTCTGACTGTCAGAAAGCAAAGTTAGAAGACAAAGGAAAAGGGAGAACAGAGGATACATTGTATGATACACAGCACACTAACCTGAAATAAAATGAATAAAAACTAGCTCCTGTGATTGAAGAAACTGCTAAAGCTACATGATCATTTACTTATATTTTTGAAACAGTCAAATCTACAGACATGCATTCCATGGAAAACCTGTCTAGCACAGTACTAACTTTGTTAACAACATCAAAGAAATGGATTGCGAACAAATTTCCCCAGATGTTTAGAATAAGCTCACACATATCATCAATTATTTGATCTTTACTAAAACATTATTTCTTAAATGACTGGGATTACTGGAAGTGCAAGCAATTATATTACTGGAAAAAACCCAGAAATTTAAAAGCCACTCAGGAATAGGATCATGTCTGTGATGTCACTGATCTTAGAACATTATTTGCTTCAAAGCTATCTTTCATTTTACAAATGAATGAACCATATACGAAAACAGTGGTAAATGCCTGTTAATGTTTTAGAAGAGAATGTAAACTTAAATAATCTTCTGATCTGAGATTTGTTTGGTCAGAAAGGAAGTAGAAGTAGCAATGGTGTAACAAGATATTTCCTTAAGTAAGTTTGAATAGCTTTGTAGATTAATAAAGGGAAATATTATGTCAAATTTTTTTAAAAACTCTGCAATTTTGGATAAAGTAGCTTGTCCATCTGTGTGAATCAATAACTGCCTTATGTCCTATCAATTCCTCCACTAATATTTTTTCTAGGATGCCTCATATTGTTGCAGAGTTGACTCTTGGCCCTTAAAGGCTATTCTATATATAGTATAAGTTGAGCCCTTACCAGGTTGAAAAGATGTCTCAAGTAGAAAAAGCAAGGCTAAGTGGTTCTATCATGTAAGATACAGCTTCTACCTTCAGAGGGATTCACCATCAAAGGACTAACATGTGCTAAGTTTTAGGCAAAAAAGAATGGTAATAAAGCCATCAGTAAAGAGAATATTCACATCAGTGTTGTCAAGCAGCAAATGAGATAATATAACACTTTTCAATCTTAAGTGCTAATATAAATATTAACTCTTGTTATGATTACTTAAACTATTGAAAATGCAAATAATAAATACAAATAATATACTAAAATGTTCATTTTTCTCTTACAGATACACAAATTTCAAATTTAACAAAGGTCACAAATAAAAGGAATCTGTTGATTAAATTTCTTTCCATGTTTTAATTCTGTTGGTGCTTTTAACAAAGCCTAGCATGAAAATGCTATCTATGATAACTGTCAATTGAGCCTATTGACTTATCACCAGAAGGTTGGCCACCACATGATGTTTTAGCCATGGCAACTGATGGAACTGTCATACAAGCCAATGTATGTTATTCGAGTGAACACCAGCAAATGAAATCAGAGTTTTTTTCAGAGTCAGTAACTATTTATGTAATTTCAGCATAGTTTTAGATGGAGAGACATCACTGCATTTCCCACACTATACCCAGGGTCTCAAAAAATACATACCTTATTCTAGGAGCTTGTAACAGATGTTCAGCAGATAAGAGTTATTAATGAGAAGGCACCCACCCACACTTCTTTGGGGAGAGGGGAGGC
Source organism: Phalanger gymnotis (assembly GCA_028646595.1). Taxonomy (NCBI): domain Eukaryota; kingdom Metazoa; phylum Chordata; class Mammalia; order Diprotodontia; family Phalangeridae; genus Phalanger; species Phalanger gymnotis. The sequence goes on along the minus strand of JAQQSZ010008236.1, from coordinate 708 downwards.
TATGGGTATGGATCACTTCATATAATAGGAGACATGTTCTTTGTGTTGGTTAGTTTTGCTGAATTGTCCTTTTTTAAAAAGAAGTCTTATGTTATAAGGAGTGACTGAGCACAAAAAGGAAAAAGGATACATTGTAGAACACAGATAAGAAAAAACAAAAGGTAACAATAAAAATGTATTTTAAAAGAAAAAACCATTTAAAAGAAAATTTAAAAAAACAAGTAATAATGGAAGGGGAAGCGTAATAAATAAGCCACTATCAAAACATCATTTTATGAGGTCCTTTTTGTAGGCTTTACTTATTAAAGTATCTTTATCACAATAAAAGAATAGCTTTTTTTTTCTCCTTCAAACTTAGTTTCTTGTCTTCAATAGAGTAATCACATTTACCCAGATATTGCTCAACAAGTTACTCCTAAAGCCCTACTTTAATCTCTGATCTCGATCTCGATCTCTCTCTCTGTGTGTGTGTGTGTGTGCTTGTCTGTCTGTCTCTGCCTTTTTGGGGGAAGGGGATGAGGACAGAAACAATGATAAAGTTATCTTCATGGTATATATTTTAAAATAAGATATATAGCTTGCACAGAAACTTGGAAAATATACAAATTGATACAAACATGTAAGAACAAGAGCCATCCCATAATAAGTAAAAGGAAAAATAAAAAACTGCAAAATGAGATTTGCAAACTACATGAAAAAATAGCCATA
>JAQQSZ010008235.1:0-13099 GCA_028646595.1 Phalanger gymnotis | reverse complement strand
AGGAGGTTGGTTCGCTAATTTGTTGCTCTGGGGCCTGAATAAATTGTTTGATGCCTTCTACTTGGAGAATTCTGTATACCCAACGATTCCGAACCATTCAGATATTTATATGATCCTTTTTGAGATCATAAATTCGGCCTTCCTACTACAATACCATGAATTGGTTATTGATACCATGGCATTTTCCAAATAGTTTAAAATGAATATTATACATTTCTACAGGGATGGATACATAAACTGTTTTTAAAAGCATTAATCTCTTTAACTCTCCCAATGGTCCATATAAACTTTATTTCTACAACTTAATAGAGTATCTCTTCATGTCATGGACATTTAGCTTGAAGGCTAAATTTGTTGTTTGGTATTGAAATTGAAAAGTTTAATACACACATGCCTTTGTGTTTCAAGAATGTTTCCTATCTCTACCCCTGCCCCCAACCTCTTTACCCCCTTTAGTGGTGATTTGTGGAGTAAGAGAGGATCCTCTATAGTCAAAGCTAGAGAGGTAGGTCTACCAAAATGTTTTCCCTGGAAGTGGAATTGCCTGGACAGGACTAATGGTAGTAAGTTCATTACAAGACCTGTGGTTTTCATTAGAAAACACTTTGTATTTTGAAGGTATATCTCTTTTTACCTCATCATAATTAAAATCATTTTATTTGACACTTTTGTTGTTTTGATATAGGAAGTATGTTCACATGGCATCTGTCATCCACCTCAACAGAAGTCATCCTCTGGCACTCTTCACATTATTCTAATGTAGGATAGGTGGCCAAGTTTATCCCAGAAATATACCAAATGGCCCCAAATGATTTGGAATAATCAAGATATGGTAGTTTTGCTAACTCAGGTCCACTCTTTGCCATTGATTGCTTGATAGCTCTATTGCCAAGACAGATAAAATCAAGTAGAGAAACAATCTTTCTTGTTCCTCATTCTATGGAAAAATCTAACTCTGCAAATGCCAATGAAAAGAGAGTCTATTTAATTATGACAGAGGTGGGAGAGTAATCAATGAAGATATAGTCAGAGATCCTTTAAGTTCTGTTTTGAGAAATAAGTGATGAAAATGATTCTAAAATGCTTAGCAAACAAAAACCCCATTATTGGAATATAGCCATTTGCTCTTATGTTGGCACTTGAATGAAATTATGAGATTTTTAAAGATAAAATTATTCCAGGTGTTAGTTAATCTATTTATTAATAAAGAAATCAAGTATTGATGAGTACATTCTGTGCTTGGTTAGAAACCATTTTCGAAATTAACTGTTGTGATAATATAGTAAAACAGATTTCTTCCAAGAAAATAGACTCTTGGTGTACTCATTCCCGTGCCAACATTCTCAATGCTTTTATAACTCCGAGGTATTTTATAAGGATACTTGCGAATTCAAAGTCTGGGACCAAACCAAAAAGCCTAGACATGCTTAATGTGGACTGTGTTTTGTTTTGTTGGTTCTATTTTTTTTAAACAAAAATCAGTTGTTTTATTGGAAAGGTGGTGACATCAATGCAACTTGATCCAGTCAAATAATTTATTATAAAGGCATAATAAATAATATAAGAAATTCCATTAGTGAGTTTTCCTTCTTAATAATTTCTCAGTTGTTTTCTTGAGCAATTACTTCCTTGGAATTTGAGCATAGACTTTGGTCATATCTAATGACCTCAGTATTCCCTTGATTTATGAAACTGCAGTTTTAAAAAAAAAATGCAACTGCTTTCTTTCATAGTTCAAAAGTGCAGGGACCTAGACAGTCGGCATATGGAAAAATCCCATTTCCTATGAATAGGCAAGTTGAATAATGAGATTCCAAGTAAAATTGCTAATAGGAAAATATGATATAGAGATACAGAACTGACATTTCTCAACTACATAATATAAATCCTGTTTTAACAAGGGGAGGAGACATATGATGTTGAAATATATTCTTTGGGGCAAGGCATGAGAGGATGTAGAATATAAATGCCAAAATGTTAAAGATCAAAAAGTTCAATTATGAAATCAAAGCACAAGGTAAAAATTTCAAAGGAATGGCCCTGGAGAAATGTAGCTTTGGGTAGAGTCCTCAGTGCCCGATTCATAGGAGAATTAGTTCAAAGGAGGTAGAATGATATGAGAAGTATAAATATCCATTGAACTGTTGTTCATAGTCTATTGGTATACCCTGTTTCCAATTTTTGATCATTTGGTAATACTTTGCCTAGCTTTCAGGTCATTTTCCTAATGTCCAGATGAGACAGGGTATGGTGTGAGTGTGAAGGGCAGCTCTCTCCAATTTCATAGTGATGGGAATTGCAACATGCCCTCTCCTTTCCACCATGTACTCTTTGCCATGAACTAAACAGCTTTAGTCGGAGTGAGGAAAGAGAAGGGTTTTCTCTACAGTTCTTTGAGCTAGAAGCTACTACCACAATCAGTGGATTGAGGATGGGAATGATGACACCTGTCTATTGAAGCCTGTTTCACTTTCTCTTCAGTAACCATGCTTCGGTATGCCCTCTTCTATCTCCTTTACTATCTATGTACTATACACTACTGTGTCCATCTCCTTTACTATCTTTCAACTTTGCTTTTTTAATCCTTTCCTGTGTAACACCTTTTCTTTTTATCTTTTTGTTTTTAAGTAATCACTACCATAAAGACTACAGATGCTGTTACTGTGTGTTTAAAAATCAATTGAAATGTTGTCGAATTGGCAGTTGTAATTGGCAGTTTGGAGAGATTGCTCAGTATAATGGATTAGACAAAACCAATGGGAGAGATTGTTTTCCTGTCATGGATGAAGAAGATAGAGAGAAAGAAAATAGAAAGGCCTCCTTTCCTGATGGGTCTGTTTTAACTTTGATCTTATGAGGAAGATGAAAACAATTCTTTTTTTTTTTTTTGAGGGGGGAGGCAAGGCAATGGGGTTAAGTGATTTGCTGAAGGTCACAGAGCTAATAAATGTCAAGTGTCTGAGGCCGGATTTGAACCAGGTCCTCCTGACTCTGGGGCCAGTGCTCTGTTAGCTGCCCCAGTGAAGACAATTCATGAGAAGAAATATTGCTTGAAATCTCAGGTGGAACGAATAGTGGAGTTATGTTTTTATCAGTGAGGAGAAGTCATCTGCAGTTGTATTGATGGGTAGAGGTGACTAGCTGGGATTTTTCTCCTATCTGAAATATGGTAAATAGTTACTTGTGTCTTTGAATTATTATTGATTACATTACTAATTAATTATATATCAAGCAACTTTAATATTAAGTTAATCCTAGAAGACTGGGGATATTTGTCTTTCTATCTATCTTCATCATCATCTATTCATAAATGCATAAGTATATACATTTATGCGTGAGTATAATATATGTTATATACTACATATGTGTAATCTGTAAGTATTGGAGAGAAAGTTTCTGTAGTTTATTAAATGAGCAATATTTAATTAAAATGGAAGAGAGGTCTGAGTAAATGAATTCACTGGGAAAAAAGTCACAATGTTATTCATGAGAAAATATTCAAATATATCCCTAGCTCGCCCTAGAATTTATAAAGATGAAAAATGAATGTGATAATAAGTTAAGGAGCAGGTTGAAGGAAAACTGACCCATACAGGTTACAAATATGTGGGCATCCCTGTGAAACCTTACTATATCTGAATTCTGATCTCTCCTAATAATTTGGTTAGTAATTGTTTCATCCACATCCTCTTTATATCTAGATAATCCATCACAAACACCAGTCTAAGGATCTTTTCCTTAGTGCCCAGCTCAGCCCCACTCAACTTCACCACAACTGTCTTCTTAAAATTAAGTATTTTTCTCCTAAAGAACTCAGAATGTGTTTATTTGTCACCATACATGTATTATCACACACACACACACACACACACAGCAACACCCCAACCCTTTTTCACAAGTAGAGTAATTTTAACACCTTGCTTCAGTATATTTCGAGATTGGGAAATACAAATAATCTTACAGAGCATCAGTCAGTCAGTCAAGAAGCATTTATAAATTTCTGAGACTAGAGTCCCCAGCACTCTGATTTTTCTGTTCCTCTCTATAGCTAGGTTGATTCACCTCTATAAAAAGTTATCTGTTTGCTAAGTGTGAATTTCCCATTGTTTTGTTTCAGTTCTTGGCTAGAATTTCAGGTCCCTAAATCTTTTCCACGTTTCATTGTCTTTCAAATTTTGCTTTTAGTTTTAGCAATAACAACATAACAACAAGGGGCAGCTAGGTGGCGCAGTGAGTAGAGCACCAGCCCTGGAGTCAGGAGGAGCTGAGTTCAAATCCGACCTCAGACACTTGACACATGTACTAGCTGTGTGACCTTGGGCAAGTCACTTAACCCCAACTGCCCTGCCAAAAAAAAAAAAAACAAAAAAAAAAAAACAACATAACAACAAAAAGATACCTTAATAATCTGTCACATTCATGACTATTTCTGGGGTGTTGTAATTTGATATAATTATACCAGACTCAAAAGTTTAGGATCTTCAGGAGTGCTTTACTGGAATACAAAAAAAAAAAAAACCCAAAGTAATGACACGAAAATTTCACAGTAATCTAATTTACCAAATCCATTAATCTTTTCCCATCATTAAATGAGCATCTGCTATAAGCTTACAGGCACAAAAAAAAAAAAAAGTTGGCATTTTCTTCTAAAAAAAACAGAGGAAAACACAGAGACTCACAACCCAAGCAAATATCAAATGAAGAATCCATAAGTGATGCTTTAAAAAGACATTTAAGAGAGAAAAAGAGAAGTGAATTGAACAGTCTACATGGAGTCTACATTGGCTTACCTTTGATAATCAAGCACCTGAAATGAATAATCCCACAAGATTGGAATTGGTGTCTGTCTCTATGTGAGGCTGGAGCCTGAGTTCTAAATGTTCCATAAATTCATTTTCTGGCCATAGTTCACAAATTGACTCCCTAAGGTACCAATACTCAGAATCAAAGATTTGCAGAGTTAGAGCATAAAGGGAGCTGGTCCAACCCCATTGTCAGTCTATTAATAAGTATTTATTAAGCACCTATTAATGTGTTAGGCAATGCAGATGCAAAGGCAAAGGTGAGAAAAGCTTTGCTGCCAGATAGCTTACATTCTATGGATGAAAACAACTTCTAATGTGTGTATGCACGATATAGAAAATAGAAACTATGGACCCTGTGATTGAATCAAAACTTCACAGAACAATCATCTTAATAGAAGGATTTGGTCTGGAAAACTTAGACTCAGTCAAAAGTCTGCACCCAAGCACCTATAAGGCCACATGTGGCCTTGAGGCTGCAGATTCCCTACCATCTTTGAAAAGAGATACAAAAGAATTCAAAGTCAAGGCATTAATTGCTGGAGAGGATCAGAGAAGGTTTTATGTAGAACACGGTATTTGAGCAGAGGCTCAAAGGAAGCTAAGTATCCTTAGAGGTGCAATGATGAGGGGCAGCCAGGCGGTGATGTGTATAGGCCTGGAGTCAGGATAACCTCAGATAGTTACCAGCATGTGACCCTAGGCAAGTCACTTAACCCTGTCCACTTCACTTTCTTCATCTGTAAAATGAGCTGGAAAAGGAAATGGCAAACCATGCTAGTATTTTTGCCAAGACAGCCCCAAATGGGTCATAAAGAGTCAGACATGACTGAATAACAACAACGAGAAATGAATAGGAAATACATTCCAAGAATGGCAGATGACAGAGAGCAAAGACATGCTGGAGATGGAAGATGAATTGATGTCTATGAGGAATGGTAAGAAAACCACTTTGGGCTCTAGACCATATGAACTATAAGTTGTAAAGAGGATGAATGGCCCAACAGAAGAGTTTATATTTGATTCTGGAGATATTAATGAACTACTGTAATTTATTGAGTAGGGGATTGAAATGATCAGACTTGGGCTTTAGGGAAAATACATTGGCATTTGTATGCAGGATAGATTGGAGTGAGGAGAGACCTGAGCCAAGGATGGGAATTAAGACAGGAGTTCTTAACCAAGGGTCTATGGACTTATTTTATATAATATATTGCTAAATGTATTTCATTATAAGTGTTTCCCTTGTAAGCCTATTTTTATACATTATTTTGAGAAGGGGTTCACCAGATTTCCCAAGGGGTTCATGACACAAGAAAGGTTAAGAACCCTTGAATTAGGAGGTCATTGAAATAGTTCAACTGAGAAGTGATAAGTAGCTAACATAGGGCTGAGTGAGTAGAGAGAAGGGGTTGGACTTGAGAGATGTCCTGGAAATTTAAAAAAAAAAAAATTCAAGCAGGAGTTTTGTAGGCTGACTAGGAGGGAGGGATTGATCGCTATGTTGAATTTATGACCTGTGGCAGTGTCTTTGACAGCAAAAAGGAATTTCAAAAAAGGAGTGGTTTTGAAAGGGAAAATGATCAGTTCTGTTTTTGACATGTTGAGTCTGAGACGCAGCATGGGCATGGGGTGGGGTGGGGGAAAGAATATTGGATTTGTACTCAGGGTACTCAAGTCCCAATCCTGCACTTACATCATGTGTCACCTTGGGAAAGACTTCCACCACTCAAGACCTTTGGGCTCTTTGTAAAGTGAGGGAGTTGGAGGAGATGACCACCGAAATCCCTTCCATTCAGAAATCCATGAGTCTAGGAGATTTTGAGTTCACAGATGAGGAATCTGAATCCCAGGGTTGTTTATTGACTAACCCAAGGACACACAGCTAGGAGGTGATGGAGAACAAACTCAAAACTTAGTCCCTTGACTCCAAATATAGTGCTCTTCCTACTATGCCATGCTTTACCTTGAATTTCTCAAATATTGTACCAAGGTGCACTTGAAGTTTTTAAAAATCACCATTTCAAAGGGTTTGATTGGTTCTCTTGGTCCAGCAGTTTAATGAACCTAATCTAATTTGATTCTCTTAATTGCCTTATATTGTTCATTTCAAAGTAAAATATGTAATAGCTTTTTCCCCTGTGACTTCTATACTAACTCCCATTGTTCATAGGTATTTTTTCCTGCATTTTGGGTGAAGTAACAACATTGGATTCATGTTCATTTGAAATTACATGATTAATGACACTGTTAGCAGCTGACTCCTATATGAAGAGGGGGGAAAAGTGCAAAATGCCTAATTAAAATGAAAAAGGAGTTCTTGTTATTGTTAATTATTAGTAGCACTTTGAGGTCATTAGCAGCCAATTGTTCAGTTCTACTTTTCTTACTCTGGCCTTAGTATTCATATTTTGCTTTTATAACAAAGAAATACTTACAATTTCAAAATTAAGGAATGTGCTTGAAAACTTAATATATTCCTCAAGTACATTGTACTCTACTCCAATTACAACTATGTCATTCACAAGCTACCCTTTTTTTTTAATTATGTAAGTAATAGTAGCAAAATGTATCTTCCTTCTCCTTGTGTGTTTAATAGAATCTTTCTGTAAAAAGCTAAAACATCCATTGGAAACTTGGAGTCCACACCGGGAACCACCCTGGGATCTGCTGGTATGCTTTCGCCTCATCTGTTCTAAAACCAGGCCTCCTCTTATTTCATAGCCACTTAATCTGAACCAGTCCTCTGCCCCACTCCTCTGTCCAGACATTTGCGGCTCCCCTTTTCTATATTGCATTCCATCAGAATTGAAAACCCCCTGAGGGCAAGTACTGTCTTGTATTCTTGTATTTGTATTATTACCACTGTTCCAGTGCCTGGAATACAGTAAGTGTTTAATAAATGCTTATTCAGGCATCATTTATTTTTACACCATTCGTTTATTTATATGGAACATTGTACTGGACAAAGGACAAAATAGGAGAGGTACAATAAACATTACAGTAGTATCTTTCCAAGTGTGACCCTTTGTAATTTTAAATACTGTTTGATATATCTCTTATAGAGATGCTGTCAAATAGAAATTAGCACATAAGAAATAGGCACAGTGAAACCGTCAAGTGCCGTATATGTTTAGGCTATTCTTTTTATATTGCTCTCATCTGAGTCATTGAAGCCAAAACAAATACAAAGCATTCAAAGATTTGTTGTGCACTTGTAATCTTACAGTTGCCCTCATGTAGCTTCTTCTAATGGAGTAGCAAGGCATTTGATTTTTTTTTAAGGATTAGATGTTTAACTTGGACAATATGCGGACATACATTTCCATTTGTTACAGAATCTGAAGACCATAAAACGGATGGTTAACTTTTCCCTCTCTTCCTGTAAGTCATTCCTTCTTCCTCCAAAAAGGACCAAATTGCATTGAATTATCATATAATTGAAGGTTAAGTGTAGAGCAGCTAATGTGTTTATCCTTCTAGTACAAAACAATATTATGGAGCTGAATTTTCTTTTGAAATTGGATTTGAAATCTCTTTTACATACTGGCCTTTCTATGTAAAGTCAGGGGAAAAATACACAGAGATATGAAAGACTTCTCCATGTGGATGTCAGAAAGGACAATATGATGGACAATTTCAGAAGCCATTGCATATGACTACGGATCTTCAGATGTTCTCTGTTGATCATTAAATGCCATTTGTGAACAATTATTTCAGATCTGCAATGGAAAGTCATTAACAAAAAGCTGCTCCCAGATTGTAAAGTTCCCTATAAGACACCCTGACCCTTTTTAGGGAATGACTTCAAAATAGACAAAAAATAAGCAAAAAACATTAGAATTTGAAATTGGCAGAAATGTATCTACCTATTTTCCTAGCGCAGGGTTCAGTAAGATTCTAAATGAATTTTTATGAAGTAAATTTCCACTCTAATATTTAAACTCATGTGTGGTCTGAACAAAATGAAATTCATATGTTTTTCACTCATTTACAATTAAATCATCCAAATGGATTTTTTATAAGAGCCATTTTATGTCCACAAAACCTCCTGAGCCTCTTAAAGATGTTTTTATTTGAAGAAACAAGTTGTCTCTTGCCAAGCACAAACAGAATTCAAATCCCAGAAGATTCAAGTTGAGTGTGAAACACAAAACACCACAAATTTGTGAGTTTTTGCACTGGGCCAAATTGATTTGCTTTTCCCCAGTTAGGAAGATTTTTTTCACCCCCTGGCAGCCTGCTTTCTTTTGTCATTTCCTTTCTGATAGAAAAAAGGGTCCCATTTGTCTTTCCTGATTAATTATAGTTACCTAAGGAGTGGTAAGTCTGAAAGAAGAAAAAAATTTAAAATGGAATTATTCTCAAAGTACAAAGACAAAAGTTCTGAAAAAGTCATTTAGCCCAAAACCTAACACTTGCATTATTTTCATAAATCTGCTATCTGTCCTATAAAGAGGTAAATTTAGAGGATTATAACATGTAGAAGATAGGCTGAATATAATCTGTTTTATAATGTAATATAGTGAGAAGAACACTGGAACTAGAGCAGTGATGTTGGGTTTCGCTGTCTGTTTCAACTATATGACCTTGGACAAAAAATTCATTTAGTCTCCCTTTACTTCAGTTTGCATATCATGTCCCCCCTCTACCCCAGTAAAGAACAAATGATTTGCTTTGTAATGTATAGAGTCAAACTCTGGAAAGTTTGATGGACCATAGATGTCTTTTGGCCTGTACATCCCTTTCATGAGAGTATCTTGTTGGCAAAAATTACAAAGTGAATCGTTTCAATATAATCACTCATTCAGAATAAACCAATAAAAAATTCAGGCCATTTTCCCTAATGGGGACAATTCATGAGGACCATAAAAAGTGCACGACAAGAAATTAGTTTTGTGTCACTGACTCCCATGCAAAATAGCACATAAGTAACAGAATGAGTGACACAAAACTAATGAAATATCGAGGAGAATTAATATAATACCCTTCCTATTTCTAAAAGTGTTATAAGAAAAGAGTCCTAGCTTCTAACAGAGCCTACCCATGATTATCATCAGCCTATAATTTTAAGTCAATGATTGATCATGTGTAAGAGGACTGCTGAAAATCCTACCTTCACTCAGGGCAAGAATCTTCCTCTGGCAGCATAACTTTGTGAGGTGACAGCTGCCCATTATTCTCATTTCAGTGACCAATAAAGAAAAAAAAATACCCCACTGAAGGGTCACCAATATTTTCTGAATATTGTCTGATCTTTCCCTTTTTGGTTTCAGTGAAATCAACTCAAAACAAGGCATCTCCTATTCCCACCCCCCATGCTACTTACAATTCCATTACAGAGTTCACATTTTGAACACCCCCCCACCTTAAAAAAAAAAAAAAAGAGGAATAGCTGTTCCTCTCAGTTTGATATTTGATCCTGACAATGGCTATTTTCATACTGTTGTGTTTCCAGAATAAAGTGTTTGGGTGATCATAAATAGACTTTTTAGGATGAAACTGTGTGGCTTAAGTCTAACCCAAATTAAGACTCTGATTGGCCCTTAAAGTGGAACTAATATAGAAGCTCTTAAAAATGTTGTGCAGAAGACCCTGGGCTTCTTGGATTTTTTATTTTTTTTTTTTTAAGGTAAAATTTCCAGCAGCAACCCTTGCATTCCACTGATGATATTTCCAAAAAAAAAAAAAAAAAAAGGGACAACACTCCTTTTCCAGAGGGAGGCGGCTGAATGTTCAAGTTGACCCTGCCCTGTGAAGGAAAAGTCACTTTGACCTCTATCCTCATGTCTATTTTAACACATTTTCCGTTTCATCCAGAAAATACTTGTGTCAATGTTTTTCCTGTCTAAAGAGTGTTTGTGGAATGTTGATGACTGAGCTGTCCAAGTGAGGTGTTTGGTGGCTCTGTCCTCAATTTGTTGCACGATTCTGTATTTCTCCAGATTTCTTTGCTAAGAATTCAGCTCACCAGTTATCCAATATTCCATGCTTTTTGAATGTCCCAATACATCTTCCTCAGTACCAGAGCTGTTACGTAGGGGGCAGAATGGCTCTGTCCCAGGTTGCCATCTTGGGAAGAATACATTTCTTCCTTTCATCACTGCCATCCTACAATGCAAATAATCCTTGGTCACTTATCTGGTAAGTGTCAGAGCCAACACTTTAACTCCTTATTCTAAGTCCTATGCTTTTCCCCATTATATTTTTGATGCCTCAATCTTAACCCATTTCATAAAAAAAATATAATATTGCCCAACTTGAGTATGAAACAATTTACTTTGTTTTGTAAGGTAAACTGATGAGTTAAAGTAAATATGGGGAAGATTTAGCCCTGTGCATAACCTTACCTGCTAACAGGAATTGTCTTCATGTAAAACACTAACTCTGCTAGCAAATTTCAAACAATGTCAAGATGGCACCTTTTTTTATGGCAGCTAATAATCAAGCAGAGATCTTAAAATCATAATGTGCTAGTTGGCAGAATTGCAAAATACAGAGCTATTTCAATTACTGAAGTCTAAATAGATTGGGCAATTTGTTACTTTTTAGCTTCTCCCTCCTGGTCCAGGAAATAGACCAAATGAGAGTACTTTTTCAAACTTTTCATTTTATTTTTTGATGTTTAACAGGACTGTGTGTGATGTTTTTGCCCCTTTTCTGGTATAGTAAAATTCATTCCCGGATGCACACAAATTCATAAGTCAGTTCATAAGAATTACTGAGCATACATGCTAGATTCTAACAATCTCAATCTCCTTCTCGAGTACTCATACGAGTGGAACAATCAACCAGTGGCAGTTACACAATGTTTGACGATTTAAAGGGTGCTTCCATATAGATTAAGATATAGATCAGAGTCCCATACCCTTTAAAGTTCACAAAACACTTTCTATATAAGCAACCCTATGAAATAAGCAGCAAGATTGTTATCTTCATTTTTATAGACTCTGAGGATCAGAGAGATTAAGCAAATTGACCATTCTGGAAGAACCAGGAATCCAACCTAGACTTCAGACTACAAGTTCAAAAACCATTCTGCTATGTCATGATGATTTTTGTTGTTGTTAGTGTGGAGAAGCAATACTCTGGCTAGGATGTAGAGAAAGGGAGATAGGTCTAAATCTGTGAGTGGGGTGTCTGGGGTGTTCAAAGACGACTAGTGCTTCTGGTGAGAAGGCTTGTCGAACCCTTTTCAGTGCTGCTTACCCACCTTTAGTGTCTTCTTGGAACTTACCTCTCACTTTTGGCTCTAAGAAGCTGTAGCTTGCACAGCAGCCACACCCCAGTTAAACTGTCTCAGGCGAAACCAAATTGAGGGTAACCAATGGGCTTCAAACCGTTTGGTGACTTACGTAGGTGACTACACCAAGCACGTGAAAGCTTGTCACAGAGGCATGGGCAGACGAGAACAATTTGGTCCAGTGGCCATGAAGACAGCAGAAGTGTATTCTGGGAGTGCTTAGAGCTAGGTCAGACATTGATGATCCCAACAACGTCCATGACATCCTGAGCCATTGCCAATCATTTTCACTTTTGTCTTGCCGCTACACTTCAATGACTCTGACAAAAGAGAGTGAGGCTGACATCTTTGTACAACTCTATCTCACTTAAATCCGATTGACACATGAATTAAGATATCACCTATGATGTTGATAGTCCTCTTCAAAAATGAAGAACAACCAGCAATGACAGAGAAAGAAATTTGATGACATTTTCCCATTATTAAAAAAAAAATGTATGGCTAATATAAGCTTTACATGTTTTGCTTATATTTTGTTTAGTATATGTTTTTGAATGATCCTTCTCCCACCTGCTCTACCCCATGAATGAAATGTGAGCTCCTTTAGGTAAGAGATTGATTCATTTTGTCACCATGCCTGGTACATAAGTGTTTAAATATTTATTGATTAAAGGTATTAAAAACATTTTTCATCTAAGCATATTCAAAATAAAAATTTTACATGCATCCATGGGGGGCAGCTAGTTGGCACAGTGAATAGAGTGCTAGAGTCCTCTTCTTGTGTTCAAATACAACCCCGATCATTTGCTAGTTGTGTGAGGCTAGGCAAATCACTTACCTTTCTTCCTCAGTTTCCTCATCTGTCAAATGAGCTGGAGAAGGAAATGACACACCACTACAATATCTTTGCCAAGAAAACCCCAAACAGGGTCACAAAGAGAAAGACACAACTGAAAGTAACTGAGCAACAAAATATGCACCCACTCAATAAAGAAAATATTATAGGAGGGGTGGAGCCAAGATGGCGGCTGGAAAGCAATGACTGGCGTGAGCT
>JAQQSZ010008234.1:0-13101 GCA_028646595.1 Phalanger gymnotis | reverse complement strand
ACACACACACACACACACACACACACACACACACCCATTTTAAGATCTTCATTTCCTATTATAGAATGCCTTGTTGTGTGTGTTGTTGTGTTTGTCCTTCATTCTCAAAGAGGACCATGACATCAGGGAGATGATGAAACGACTTGTAGTTGACTTTAACTCAAGTGAGGGAAGGCTGCACAGGTCACCAGTTTCATTTTCTCCTCCAGAGCCATCTGGGTCCAGTGGCCTGATGTTCACCAGGACAACTGGAGATGGCCCAAGATGCATTGGGAGACCCTGGCCCTTTCAGGCTAAGGTCTTTTCATGTTCTCACTTTGAATGAGGTAAAGCCCATTCAGTGAATAGGCCTCTTTCAGAAGTTAATCAGGGGATGGCCCCTTTAATTAAAACAAAAAAAAAAAAATCAAACTGGGAGGTGAAAACCCTCAGGGTTCTGGGACAAAAGAGAAACAGTTACTATTTTGTATTTACATTCACTCTGTGCTAGGAGGACAGGGCCCTATTGTCCAATCTATGAGCTCCAGAGTGAACTGGGTTTAAGGCTTGGTTTTTGATAAAGAAATCTGGCCATTAAACCAGAAGTTAAGGAGGCAGCTTTCAGCCATTGAAATGTACCTTCCTTTGTGCAGAGGAGTGAGAAGGGCAGGAGTAGAGGGAGGGAGAGGGAGAGGGGAGTACTCACAAGTTGTATTTGTCCTTCATTCCCCAAGAGAACCATGACATCAGGGAAATGATGGTCATGGGAACATTACTCGATGAATCCATTCTCACCACTTAATTGATATTTTCCCCCTTTCTTTGACCCTGTTTTAGTCCATTCCTTTGCCATCTTACCCATTCTCCTTTAGGCCAGCTCCTTCCTAAAGGATAAAAAAATTGTTGTCCCTTCATTGTTAGCCATTGACTTAAAGTACATCACACTATCCCTCTAACTTTGTCCACCCTTCTTTTTTTTTTTTTTTTTTTTGGTCTGAGGTCTCTCATTTTGTTATTTAGACCTTCAAAAAAGATTGATTCAATTTAGGCAAGATGTTGTGAGGTTTAGTTTATAGAATTTCAGGCCTATTCCTCTAGCATCAGCTCTCTCACTCAAGCTCTGCTTATCTGCTTGTCTCCTTGTATATCTGCAGAAAGAAATCTCTTAATTTTTCTTCCATTGTTAGATTATTATTTTTGCTTTTGTTTAATAAAATGATGTCTTCGTCCACCTAGCCTTTTTCTTCAACTTTTTTTTTTCTCTCTGAAATCATTTTATTTTCTAGGCTTTCCTTGGCTGCTATATTTCTCATTCATGCATTTCTATTGTCTCAGATGCTTGTAAAACAAACTACTCTGATCTGATTTTCTTTGTAGGAATATATCAAATGTTTCTTTTTACTGAACACTCTATTTTTTCCCTATTGATTATTCAGCTCAAGTGTTCAGGTGTCATCTTTTGTTGTATCTTGACATACTTTGATCTTTGGAAAAATTAATAATTTCCTTCTGCTGTTTCCCCTGAGTATAAGATTGTTCAAGTTATTTATTTTTCTTTTATATCTGAAAGCATATTTCCTGGTTGCTTATAGAATTGGTTGTTTGTTGTTAGAATAGTTAATTTAACCAGTATTTTTCTTAGAGTTAGTAGGATAAGGTGTTTTGCTTTACTAAAGGATTCCATGGATTCTTATGATTGGCACTTGAGATTCTAAACAGTTTTCTTGTATTATTTCTTGGACTATGGTGTCCAGGTTTTTGACTTCTTATGTTTTGAGAAACCAATAATTCTTATGTTGTATCTATTTTTTATTGATATCAATATGTTTTGTTTGTACGAAGATCATATTTTAATATAATTGTTATTTGCTAATTTTTTTTTTGCAGATTATCCTTTTCACTTGTACATTTTTAGTAAGCTATTCTTCCTTATGTTTTTTTTTTCCCCATGAGATGAAACTATGGATTTAAGTTTTTCTGTTCTGCCAATTATTTCTGCTGTATGTGTCATCAATTCTGCTTTCTTAGTTCTTATTTCTATTTTAAAACATTCAGGAACATCTTCCAGTGAGTCCATGATCTCTCAGGACCCCATAGAATCCTCTGCTCTATCAAGTATTGATTCATTTTTCTTTGTGATAGTATATTTATTTACAGATATCTGGATTCTTTTTTTTTTTTTAAATCAGATCTAGAGGCCATATCCTCTACTATTATTTATATCTTTGTTTCTGATTCATCTTCTTATATTGAAGATATTTTTATTTCCTCTTAGACCTTTGCTAATTTCAGTCTTTTTTCTCCCTTTCTCTCTCTCTCTCTCTCTCTCTCTCTCTCTCTCTCTCTCTCTCTCTCTCTCTCTCTCTCTCCCTTTCTCCTCCTACCTTTACTTTTTCCCTCTGAGAACAATTTCCCTTGGGACTAGACCTCAAAGCTCTTTGTACATTTCTTCTATACAGGTGAATTCATTTTTTACCAGATTCAGTCTTTCTGCCAAGTAACTTCTGATCAGAGCTGGATGTGAGTCTCATTTTCTTCAGGCATGGTGAAGCTCTGTAAACATGATGGAGCCCTACCCTGTTTTATCTGTTGGGAGCTGGAAGTTGGGAAACAGAGTTGAGTTCTATCAAAAGATTGTGAATTGGATTGTGCAGTCCTGGCAGAATATTTGTTAGTGGGAGAGGAACTTCTGAGTGAGCACATCAGGCATTTAGAGATCAGCTTTCTCTATTGTTACTTCATTGAATTGTTACTTAAATCAGTTTGTTCATGTCTTATATCATGGAGATAAGTGAAATTATTTTTATGCAAAGCTGTTAATTTTGCAGAGGTTTGAGACATCATCACGATAGGATAAAATGTCTCACCCTCCATCTTCTTGATCATTTGACCTGGAAGATTTTCATTTTTACAAAATGAATTTGATAAGCCCAGTAGATATTTACATGAAGATATTCAGCAAGATTCTGGGTGATGCAATATATATGCATATGTATATATATATATATATGTGTGTGTGTGTGTGTGTGTGTGTGTGTGTGTGTATACATATATATGTAAAGATTAATTTATTTATTTTTGGTTTTCAACATTCATTTCCACAAGATTTTGAGTTACACATTTTCTCCACATATCTCCCCCCCCACCTCAAGATGGCATGTATTCTGATTACCCCTTTCTCCAGTCTGCCTTCCCTTCTATCACCACTCCCCCCATTCCCTTCCTGCTTACTTTCATGTAGGGAAAGATGGATTTATAAAACCCATTGCCTGTATATCTTATTTCCCAGTTGCATGTAAAAATGATTTTTAACATTTGTTTTCAGAACTTTGAGTTCCAAATTCTTTCCCTTCTTCCCTCCCCACTCCCTTCCTCCTTGAGAAGATAAGTAATTCAATATAGGTTATACATGTATCATTATGCAAAACACTTCCATAATAGTCATGTTGTGAAAGACTAACTATATTTCCCTCCAACCTATCCTGACTCCATTTATTCAATTTTCTCCTTTGATCCTGTCACTTTTCCAAAGGGTTTGCTTCTGACTACCTGCTCCCCCAATCTGTCCTCCCTTCTATCATCACCCCCCATCCTTTTCCCCTACTTTCCTATAGGGTAAGATATTCAATTGAGTGTGTATGCTATTCCCTCCTTAAGACAAATCCAATGAGAGTAAGGATCGCTCATTCCCTTTCACCTCCTCACTCACAGCTTTCTCTTGCCTCTTTTATGTGAGATAATTTACCCCATTCTATCTCTCCCTTTCTCCTCCCAATATATTCCTCTCTCACCCCTTAATTTTATTTTTTAGATATTAGCACTTCATATTCAACTATCCCTGTGCCCTCTGTCTATATATACTATATATTCCCTTCAACTACCCTAATACTGAGAAAGGTCTCATGAGTGACAAATATCATCTTTCCATGTAAGAATGTAAACAAAATGGCTCAACTTTAGTAAGTCCTTATTATTTCTCTTTCCTGCTTCTTTCATGCTTCTCTTAATTCTTGTATTTGAAAGTCAAATATTCTATTCAGCTCCAGTCTTTTCATTGAGAAAGCTTGAAAGTCCTCTATTTCATTGAAAATCCATATTTTGCCCTGACGTACTATACTCAGGTTTACTGGGTATGTGATTCTTGGTTTTAATCCTAGCTCCTTTGACCTCCAGAATATCATATTCCAAGCCCTTGGATCCCTTGATATAGAAGCTGCTAGATCTCGTGTTAACCTGATTGTCTTTCCACAATACTTGAATTGTTTCTTTCTGGCTGCTTTCAATATTTTCTCCTTGATCTGGGAACTCTGGAATTTGGCGACAATATTCATAGGAGTTTTCTTTCAGGGATTTTTTTTCAAGAAGCAGTTGGTAGATTCTTTCAGTTTCTATCTTACCCTCTGTTTCTAGAATATCTGGGCAGTTTTCCTTGACAATTTCTTGAAAGATGGTGTCTAGGCTCTTTTTTTTGATCATGGCTTTCAGGTAGTCCAATAATTTTTAAATTATCTCTCCTGGATCTATTTTCCAGGTCAGTGGTTTTTCCAATGAGATATTTCATATTGTCTTCCACTTTTTCATTCCTTTTGTTCTGTTTTATAATCTCTTGATTTCTCATAAAGTCACTAGCTTCCATTTGCTCCATTCTAATTTTTAAGGCATTATTTTCTTCAGTGCGCTTTTGGACCTTCTTTACCATTTGGCCAATTCTGTTTTTTAAGGCATTGTTCTCCTCATTGGCTCTTTGGACTTCTTTTGCCATTTTGGTTAGTTTGTGTTTTAAGGTATTATTTTCTCCTGTATTTTTGGGGGTCTCCTTTAGCAAGTTGTTGACTGATTTTTCATGATTTTCTTGTATCCCTCTCATTTCTTTTCCCAATTTTTTCTCTATTTCTCTTACTTGCTTTTCCAAATCTTTTTTGAGCTCTTCTGTGGCCTGAGACCAATTCATACTTTTCTTGGAGGCTTTTGATGTAGGATCTTTAACCTTGTTGTCTTTTTCTGGCTGTATATTTTGATCTTCTTTGTCACCAAAGTAAGATTCTATAGCCCGAGGGTTTTTTTTTTTAATTTTTTGGTTTTTTTACACTGTCTGGTCATTTTCCCAGCCAGTTCCTTGATTTTTGAGCTCTTTGTCAAGGTATGACTCTGCTTCCAGAGTGGAAAGTGCTTTGTCTCAAGTTTCAGGGGTTTTGCACTGCTGTTTTCCCAAGCTACTTGTAGACACCTGTAAAATTTTAGTTATTCTGAGGTGGTATGATCCAAAGAGAGGTATTTACTCCTCTCTTGGCCTATGCTCTGGTCTGTGAATGATCCCAAGTACTCTTTTCTGCTTCGGAACTGCTAGGATGACTCCCTCTCCACAGCCACCACAAGTTTTGCCACACCAGTGCTCTTCCTCACCCCAGGACCGCCAGCCAGGACCCAAATCCAAGCAGGGCAAAGCAAGAGAATCCTGCCTCATCACCAGCAAAAAGATCCCTTCACTCCCACTCTGATCAGCCACTTCATTTCCCCCTCTGTTTGTGGGCCTGGAGCTCTGGAAACAGTTGCTGCTGCTGCAGAAGGCACCCACCACCCTGGCACTGGGGTCAGACCATGCCCTTCCCTCACCCAGTTCCAACAGAGTTTTCCCATTTACCTGTTAAGATGTCTTTGGGGTTTACAGGTTGAAAAGTCTGGAAATCACCATAGCTCAGAGATTCAGTGATTTCAGGCCTGCTCTACCCCCTCTGCTCTGGCCTTGTCTGTAGTGGTGGGGCCTATGCTGGGCTGTGCTCCGTTCCCAATACGGTGCAATAGACCCAGCAACCATCCAGGCTCTCTTGGGCCGGAAACTCGTTTCACTCTGTCGTTTCATTTGGTTTTAGCTCTAGAATTTGTTTAGAGTCATTTTTTACGCGTATTTGGAGGGATTTGGGGGAGAGTTCAAACAAGTCTCTAAATAATAATATTATTTATCTAATATCTAATATCTAAATAATAATATTATAATCTAAATAATAATAAAGTCTCTAAATAATAAATAGTGAATAATAATTTTTTAATGGTCTTTGATGCCTTAAATGCAATTTAGTTATCTTGCTTATCTCCCTTGGTGCTGTAAATTTTTACGGTTACCTTGTCTGATATCATGATTACCACTATGGCTCTTCTTTGGAATTATTTGCCTGCTATTTTTTTATTACCTGACAAATAGTAACTTTTGCCCCAACATTTTGGTTTTTTCACCCCACCATCTTGGTTATACCATATAGAAATTCAGAAACTGTAGCTTCATCTATAAATTTGAAAGTTACCTTCAGAGGGAGAGTGAGTACATGAGAGCTAATGAGAATACCAAGCGTTAAGAGTAGAGAAGATCCAAAAGGGAGTCTTTGGAGCCACTCATAATAGCTAGATGAACAATGTTTACCCCTCCAAAAAAATTAAGAAGTAGCAGTCTGTCAAGTTGAAGAAAAATGAAGAGAGAACGCTGTAACATAGGTCTGTTGAAGAAACAATTCTGAAAAAGTGGCAAGTGAAAATGTTTAAAGTTACAGCCACCAATCAAGCAAAATGAGGACTGAGAAAAGGTCTTTAGATATAGGAGTATATGGAATATAGAAATCATTAATAATCTTGGAAGTAACAGTTTTAGTAGAGTCCTGGAATCAGAATCCAAATTCAAAGGGGTTGTAAAGTAGATGTCTTAGTGTTATATTTTTGCAAGTCTTGAGAGTATCTTGGTAGGTATGCTCTCAGGAATTTTGTGCATTTAAAGATATTAACGCATTTTTCCTCCTGTCATTGCATCCAGATTTTATTAATGCTACATATAAATGCAAAATATTTTTGTGGATTTATTTAATATCTAGTTACTTCTCTGAAACTATTCCCTAAAATATTTTGGTTAATTTTCTGTGTCTTTTTTTTTCCTAAATATTCAATAATTCCAATTACAAACAGGGATGCTTTTGTCTTCTGTATATTGATTAGACCTTTATTTTGCATCTCTTGTTTTGTTTTTATAATTAGATTTTTCTAGAATTATGTCAAATAATAGTGGTAAAAAGGCATTTTGTTCCGCCCCTTTACTAGGAAAATTTCAATGATTCTCTAAGTATAAATACTACTATAAATTGATTTTAGATATATTGGTTTGATTATATTTTAATAGCTTTTCCATTATTAGGCTTTTTAAAATTTCTCACATGAATGTGGCATGCTTATTAAAGACCTTTTATGTATCTATCACTATAATTATGTTTTAGTTATTTTTTTTATTTTTTATATATGTTAATTATTTAAATAATTTCCCTAATGTTGAACCACATTGCATCTGCAGCCAAAGTCCATTCTCTCTCTCTCTCTTTCTCTCTCTCTCTCTCTCTCTCTCTCATAAGAAATAAGAAATAAAGACATTAAGCCATTCATTTAACAAGAAATGAAGTAAGTCATAAAGGAACTACAAAAGAGGATGAAAAAAACCTGCTCCATATATAATTAAAACTATAATAAAGATCATTGCCTATAGATATATACAGAGTAATATATAAATTGCATGTAGAAATATGTAATGTTTTTCAGAGATGGCTGTTGTCATCTAAAATATATTTTTAAAAGAATTTATTACTATCCATCAAGTAGTAGATATTCATTGGATATAGAGCTCTATTCTCATTTCACCTTTGAAAAAGCAGCAATAAAGTTTTCTGCAATTATTTGGTTGTTTTATCTTTTTACATTTCAACTCAGTTTTTCTGTAAGTGTGTAGACTCTATGCCACTTTTTTCATAAATATTGAATAATAATTTTTTTAGTGGTCTTTGATGCCTTAAATGCAATTTAGTTATCTTGCTTATCTCCCTTGGTGCTGTAAATTTTTATGGTTACCTTGTCTGATATCATGATTACCACTGCGGCTCTTCTTTGGAATTATTTGTCTGCTATTTTTTTATTACCTGACAAATAGTAACTTTTGCCCCAACATTTTGGTTTTTTTAATAATTAATTATTTTTAAAAAATGTAATAATAATAAATAATGAACTAAATTATTTTAAACTTATATAGCAAATATTTCAGTTGCTCACCACTGCCCTACATAACAGCAACCTACACGGTACACTGTGCGGGGAGTTGGCAAAGTGAGGGGTGGGGAAATACAAAAGTCTAACTCCAGTTAGTATACTTGTGCTCTCTCCATGTTCTTTAGTCGAGACTGATCCCTCTCATTCTTCTTCCCAGAAATTTCAATACCAAGTTCAAAATGCCAAGAATATTCTCTACTCCTTGTAATTCTGCTTGATTTCCATAGATGTGTGTGGCATCCTGAATCCCCCTAGCAAATCTCTCAGACTGGCAAACTAGAGGCTAAATTCATATTCATTAACAACAACTAGATAAACAACAACAACAAAAATAACTAGGACCACAATGACAACAAGAGTACAGCAGTAAAACAATTACATAAAACACAACAAAGTGAAAATGAGAAACTGGCCATTGCCTTAAAAAACATCAATTGTTCTACTGTTCCTTTAAAGAAAATATTGCTATTTCTAAGAGAGTTCTAAAGCTCCTGGCCTCCAAACCTTCCAAATAGTTATTTCTTAGTCCCTTATCTGTGATGATGATAACCTGCTCCTTTAAAACAGATATTTTATAGTCAAAACACAGGTAAAAACTAATAAAATAATTCACTTGACTTGTTTCTAGTTACTTTGTTCTCTTCCTCTGCTTACTGCATTTATCCTTTTGAAAAGCACTGTTTCTTTTTCACTCCACATTCTTAATGAGTACAGCTGTACTCAATAATATTCTTCATGATGCACTATATTCTCTGCTCTGAAATACACTTGAGAGATATACAGTCTTCAACTATTAAAAGAACGCCTACCCCTGAGGTGGGCCATCATCACCAAATACAACTTAAATATTCCTACTTATTAGTTAACATTAGTTAACATTCATTAGTTAAATTCCTAGTAATTAGTTAATAATTCTTTTGTTCAGTGGTTTTGTTAGTTGTGTCCAACCCTCTGGGACCTCGCTTGAAGTTTTCTTAGTAAAGATACTACAGTAGTTTGCCACTTCCTTCTCCAGCTCATTTTGCAGATGAGGAAACTGAGGCAAATAGGGTTAAGTGAGTTGCTCGGGGTCCTACAGCTAATAAGCATTTGAGGCCAGATTTGAACTCAGGAAGAGGACTCTTTCTAAGTCCAGGCCTAGCATGCTATCCACTGTACCACCTAGCTTCCCCTAAGAATGCTACATCATCTTACAAAAACTTTTTGAATTCATAATGTCTTAGAACAGCCACTCATAATGGTTGTATAATTGATGGCTAATAAAGAATGCTGATTTTACTTTATTTTAATATAGATACAGGCCAATTCCCATTTATCTGTGCTAATTATACATAGATAATAAAAATTAAAGACAATCCATTACCCTTAGTTTTGTAGACAATAACAAGTTCTATATCACAAATTATCTTTTCTATATCAAGAAACAAAACCAGGGAGTTTGAATTTCATCTCTTTTTAGGTCTTCTGAATTTCACCCTGCCAATGAAGAGTAAAAGGTCAAAAATTCAGACAACAGAATGGAGAAGCAACAGCTAATGACCTGGATAATTTACCAACAGAAATAGTCAACCTTGAATAATTTAGAATTGACTGTGTCTCTTCTTAATATGGTTTTGGAGGAAAATCACATTCTAGAAATAATTTAGAAAACTGGCAATGTTTTTTTTTCATATTTGTTTTAAGGCTAATTGTATCTTTTCAATTTTACGATAGGGAAAGTTTTATGTCACCATCTGCTAGACCTCACTTTCTTAATCTATTAATGAAATGGTTGGAATAGTTGATCTCTATATCCGCCCTCTATATCTAAATTCTTTGATTTTCAATATATTCAATTTTTTCTTAAAATGGACCCAGTAATTTCTGAGATTAGACACAGTTACAGCACAAAACCCATCATGCATACTTACAAACAGATCCTAGATGTGAATAAACACATTAAAAGTATTTCTAAACACCACCAATAACAAACATTCAGTCAAGGAATTAGCTAATTCTTTGAGGGAGAAAGTCAAATTGATCTTTTTTGGCTGAAATCATCAGTTGTATGTCTATTCAAAGCCCCTCATTATTTATCTGAATACAGGTGATATTTCTATTAGGAAGTTAGGGGGCACCATGGATGAGAATGATGGGCTTGGAGCTAGGAAGACCTGAGTTTAAATCCTGCCTCAATACCTTATTAGCTGTGTGACCCTGAGCTTGTCACTTACCCTTTCTCAACCTGTTTTCTGATGTGTAAAATATACATAATAATAATGCCTAATTCACAAAGCTGTTGAGAGCTATTTGTATTCCTTTTCTTGTGTATGTACTCTATGGGGAATAGAAGAGATACGAGAAAATTGTGAATGATGCAATATTTTATTTTTGGTTTTGTTTTGTTTTTTCCCCCAGTGGGAGATTGTAGAGTAGACAGCATGAGGTGAGAAAATTTATTCTACTCTAGGGAAGAAGATGGAGGTAGGGGAAGACATTTCATGTTCCTTGCATCACCTCTAGAAATTAGGTTAGTGGGATAGTCAGAAGAGGCTTTGACTTGGAGCCCAAGCCATTTTTGGAGGAAACATAATAGATACAAAGGTAAAAAAAAAAAAAAAAGCCCCTGCCTCAAGGCATATTGTGATCTTTTTGAGGGCAGGGACTATCTTTTGTCTCTTTTTGTATTTACAATGCTTAAGACAGTGCTTGGCACATAGTAGTGTGCTCAATTGATGTTTATTGACTGACTCAGGAGATGTCTGAACATTGCTTCCTTCTAGGGGATGTAGTTGAGCCAATATCAACTGATCAGCAAGCTTTAATCAATACTTGCTAATTAGTGTGTATAAGTACAATGTTTATAAGTATTATAAGTATTTGCCACACTAGGCACCAGTAGTAAAGATTTTTTTTAAAATCAAATTACCCTTACTCTTATGGCATTTCAATTCTACCAGGGAAGATAACATGTACAAATATAAGCAAACACAGAATACATACTAAATAAATAATAAATAATTACTTAAAAGGTAGTTTAAAATCAAGGCAGTAGCAGTTGGGGTATACATCTTGAAGAAAGAGGTAGAGTTTACAAGGCCAAAACAAAGAAGACTGAGAAACGGCCATTGCAAAGGCTCAGAGATGAGAGATTGAGTGCCTTGTGAGGAACCAAGAAAATGACAGTTTGGCTTGACTGTAGGGAGTAGGAAAAGGAATAAAATATAATGAGGATGAAGAAAGATTTTTGAGTCAGGTAATGAAGAGTATAAAATATAAATAAGTGAATTTATATGTTATCTTAGAGGTATTTGGGAGACATAGAACTTTGTCGCATGGAGGAGTAACATTATCAGATCTACATTTACAGAAAATCACTTAGGAAGATGTGTGAAGAATGGATAAAATAGGGGAGAAATGAGATAGTCAGAGACTTAAGGTAGGGAGACCAACTAGGAGAAAATTGCATTAGTTAGGGTGAGAAGCGATAAGGCTTTGAACTATAATGAGTGTGCAAGTATGACAAGGGTTTGGATTTGAGAAATGGCAAATAAGCAGAAATAATAAAATTTGGGAATTAATTGGATATATGGGCTGAGGGATAGTGAGGAGTCTTGAACAAATCTAGGGTTATGAACTTGTGACACTTAGAGGAATGGTGGTACCTTCAGCAGAAATAGGGAAATTGGCAAGAGGGATGAGTTTAAAAGCAAAGATAAAGAGATCCATTTTGAATATGCTGAGTTTTAGATTTCTTCAGAACACTCAGTTGAAATATCCACTGTAGCTAGCTGTTAATATGAGACTGTAGTTCTGGGGAAATGATAGAGCTTAGTACGCATATCTGAGTATTATCTGCATAAATATCATAATTAAACTATTAGAAGCTAATGAGAGAAGTAGAGAGACAAAGGGAAAGAGGCAAAGACAGAGACAGAGAGATACAGAGATAGAGATAGCTACAGAGACAGATAAAGGAAGAGAAGCAAAAAAAAATAATCCATATAACATTTTACTGGTATAATGTTGAGCAAGTCAACAAGCAATCATGAAGTACTTACTATATGCCGGGAACTGTATTTTGAAAGACAAAAAATAATCCACTTTCTCAAGGAGTTCACAGTCTTGTGGGAGAAAAAACTATGCAAAAACAAGATATATACAGGAAAAATAGTAAAATAATCTCAGAGAGAACACACTGGAATTAAGAAGGATGGCGGAAGGCTTCTTGCAGAAGGTGCGATTCTAGCTGAAACTTGAAGCAAGACACTTAGCCAGGAGATAGAGATAAGGAAAGAGAAAGAATTTCAGACTTTAGGGAGAGGCAATTAAATGCATAAAGTCAAGAAACAGTGTGTCCTGGATAAGGAAAATCAAAGTGATTTTTGTTACTGGATCATAGAGTAGAAGACAAGGAGGTATAAGGTATAAGAAGATTGAAAAGTAGAAAGAGTCTGGGTTATGAAGGACTTTAAAAGCCAAATGGAGGATTTTATCTTTGATCTTAGAAGTGATAGGTAGTCACTGGATTTTATTGAACAAGGGAGTGACATAGTAAGAATGGAGCTTTATAAAGATCAATTTGACCACTGACGGGACTAGAGTGTAGAGAGACATAAGGAGACCAATGGGCAGGCTATTGTCATTGTCCAGGGATAAGTTGATGAGTGCCTGAAATAGGTTGGTGACTGTATCAGAGGAGAAAAGGGGGTGTATATAAAAGATGTTATGATAGTAAAATTAATAGGTATTTGCAAAAGATTATATATTAAAGGGTGAGATAGATGGAGGGATTGTAGGCGACACCTGGGTTGTAAGCTTTGGCAAATTGGAGTATAGTCATGCCTTTGACAAAAACAGAGAAGTTAAGAAGAGGTGAGGTTTTTGGAGGAAAGATATAATACATATATTTTGAGATGATCAAAAGGTAGTTGTAGGTAAGAAACTAGATGTCAGCAAAGAGATAAATGTTGGACAAATAGATTGAAAATCATGTACATAGAGATTTTAATTGGATTCAAGGATGCTGATGAGATCACCAAGCAAAATAGTGTAGAGGGAGAAGATAAGAAT
>JAQQSZ010008233.1:0-13101 GCA_028646595.1 Phalanger gymnotis | reverse complement strand
TTGTAATTCAAACGCCTGTGAAAATCAATGCTGAAAACCAAACATGTCAAATATAAATTTAAAAAAAAAACCAAGAATCACCTAGCCAGCAAAACTGAGTGCAATACTTCAGGACAAAATATGGATTTACAATGAAATAGAGGACTTTCAAGCATTCCTGATGAAAAGACCAGAGCTGAATAGAAAATTTGACTTTCAAATTCAAGAATCAAGAGAAACATGAAAAGGTAAATAGGAAAGAGAAATCATAAGGAACTTACTAAAGTTGAACTGTTTACATTCCTACATGGAAAGATGATATTTGTAACTCATGAGACCTTTCTCAGTGTTAGGGTAGTTGAAGGGAGTATACCTATATGTAGACAGAAGGCACAGGGTGAGTTACATATGAAAGGAAGATATCTAAAAAAATAAAATTAAGGGATGAGAGAGGAATATATTGGGAGAAGGAGAAAGGGAGAAATAGAATGGGGTAAATTATCTCACATAAAAGTGGTAAGAAATAGCTGTTGTAGTGGGAGGAGGGGGTAGGTGAAAAGGAATGGGTGAACCTTGCTCTCATTGAATTTGGTTTAAGGAGGGAATAACACACACTCAATTAGGTATTTTACCCTACAGGAAAGTGGGGGGGGGGCAGAAGGGGATAAGAGGAGGAGGGGATGATAAAAGAGAGGGAAGTTTGGGGAAGGAGGTAGTCAAAAGCAAATACTTTTGAACAGAGACAGAGTCAAAGGAGAAAATTGAATAAAGGCGGACAGGATAAGATGGAGGGAAATATAGTTAGCCATTCACAACATGACTATTATGGAATTGTTTTGCATAGTGATACATGTATAACCTATGTGGAATTGCTTGCCTTCTCAAGGAGGGAGAGTGGGGAGGGAAGAAAGGAGACAGTTTGGAACTCAAAGTTTTTAAAACAAATATTAAAAAAAATTGTTTTTACATGCAACTGGGAAATAAGATATACAGGCAATGGGGTATAGAAATCTATCTTGCCCTACAAAAAATAAGGGGAGAGGGGTGGGTGGTTTTGATAGAAGGGAGGGCAGACTGAGGAAAGAGGCAATTAGAATACATGCCGTCTTGGGGTGGGAGGAAAGATAGAGATGGGGAGAAAATTTGTAACTCAAAAAATCTTGTAATCTTGTGGAAATTAATGTTGAAAATTAAAAATAAATTTACAAAAGAAAAAGATCCAGAAGTTTTAATTAATCATATTAATTTAACATTTGCATATTTTTTTTAATTTTTGCATGTATTTTCTCAGTTAATCCTCAAAATGAGACAGTGATTTAAGTGCTTTAGATAGTATCGTCATCATTTCACAAGTGAAGGAATTGAGGCCCAGAGAGATTAAGTAGAGAAAAATTAAGTAATTTTTTTGCAGTCATATGATTAGTAAACAGCAAAGGTAGGGTTGAAACTCAGCCCTTTCCTGAGTTCAAGTTCAGTTCTCTTTCCACTATACCATGATGCAAACTCAATTTAAATCAATAGAATGATTATACATATATATATATATATACACATATATATGAATGTATGTATATATGTGTATGTATGTATATGTATATATACTTGCGTGTGTGTGTGTGTGTGTGTGTGTGTGTGTGTGTGTGTGTGTGTAACGCTATTGTGATTTCAGGTTGCATTAAAGGAGGTATTGTATCAAATGATTGGAAGGTGATCATTCCGGTGGATTCTGTCTTATTCAGACTATCTGCAGTCTTGCTTTTGGTTCAGGGTACGACCTTTTGGGAAGGACATTGACATGTTGGAAAAGGACTAAAGGAGGATGAACAGAATGATGAAGAATCCTGAGGTGGTGCGGTACAAGGATCTGTTGAAGAAATATGGGCAATGAGCACGAAGAAGAGAAATCTTAGAAGGTACATTATAGCTGTTTTCAAGGTTTTGGAGAGCTATCATGTGTTCATCTTATTCTATTGAATCCTACTGGGGAAAACCTAAGGAGAGAGGGCAGTAAGTGTAGAAAGGTAGATTTGAGGTAAGTAAAAGTTTCTTTATACAGCTATCCACAAGTGAAATGGGCTGCCTCAGAGGTATCGTGTCCCACTCATTGGAGGTAAAGTCATGGCTAGAGTAGCACTTTGTTTGAGATTCTGTAATTTTTTTGTTCAGGTGAGAATCTGTGGATCAGTTTCTAAAACTGAGAATCTGTGGAGCAGTTTCTAAAACTGAACTCATCATCTTCACCCAGAAACCTTACCCTTGTCCTACTTTGCATATTTCTCTTTATGGCATCAACCATTCTTAGAATCCATCAGGCTAAAGCCATCAGAATCATTTCCTTTCATTTCTCACCTATGTCCAAACAGTTGTCAAGTCCTTCTCATCCCACCTCCACTATAGCTCTTATATCAATCTCTTCATTTACATTCTAATTGCTACCAACCTAATTCAGGACCTTATCCCTTCTTCACGACTGTTTGTAACATTCCCTCTGTGCACTCTGGCACAGTGCAATTAATAATCAAGAGATTTATCACCAAGACTCGGTTACCACTATCTCAGATTATAGGGGATAATCTTATGGCTATAAGTTGCTATATTTCCTATACCATAACCTTAAAGTTCACCATCAATATGATTCCAGTTAACAATTATCAGATAGAAAAAATTTTTTGAACAAAAGCAGTTAATGTGCTGCTATACTAAAAGCAACACAAATATCTGCCCCTGTCTTTCCCACTGCCAAAAAAAAAATGTCTGTGGCCTCTCTCCCATATGTGTGTGTGTGTGTGTGTGTGTGTGTGTGTGTGTGTGTGTGTACAAATCCAAAACAAAATACATGTCCTGAAAAGACTTGGTGAAAATAACACACAATAGAATACAGTTGATAGTACATAAAAGCTAATGATAAGCAAGATTTAAATAAATTCTTAAGGTTTGCAAAGTGCTTATTATATTTGATTCCTTTTGATCCTGTCAACAATCTTGTGAGATAGGTGAAATTATTTCTCTCTTTTTTATAGATGAGGAAACCGAGGCACAAAGATATTAGGTGACTTGAGCAGGATCACATAGCTATAGAGAAATTCCAAGTCCTATATGTTATTGACTATGTATGTATACATATAATATTTATATATGTGTATATATAATATGTATATGCACATATGTAATTATTATATTATCAATTATATCTATGTATCTATATTTTAATTAAGCATTTGTACTTTAAACTTATAAGGTAGTACCAATGACATACCACTGCATTCATGACATTTCGTCTGTCTTCACTGATATAACATTCTATTAGAGGTGAGAGTTATTTTGTCCAAGTAGAATTGTTGTATTTGTAAACAGAGGACCTGGTTTCCAGTCCTGGGTTTGTAACTTACTACCCACATAACTTTGGATAAATCACTTAACTTCTCTGGCATTCAGTTTCCTAATAATCATTAGTTGTACTAGAAAACTGCTAATATAATTTCAACTTTGAATCTATGATCTCGTGAACATACCTTGTATCATACTGCTCATACTCTTATTAAACTTTAAGTTCCTTAGAGAAGAGACTTTTAAAAAACTAATTCATTTACTTTGACTGTATTTTCACATTTACTTATGCCTTTTTATCTGTATATATCTCAGTATGTGCACAATAGGTTATTTAAAACACCTATGTTGAATTGAATTTATATGGTTTAAAAACGAAAATTGTAGAATTCTTCTAAATGGACCAAACAATTTTTTGTCAAAATGGCAGAAGCAATTGTAAAAAAGTATGATACAAGTGTTTAACAATATCATTCTACCTTTCCTGTCTTAAGAGTCTGTCTACTTATTTAGAATTCCCTGAATGTAAAATTAGAAATCTATACTTCAATGATAATTCATTCTTCAGTGATTGTTTTCATTGGTGTATATATGCCATTCAATGATGTGGATCCTAACTCATTGAAGATTTACACTGATGCATCTTCTGGTCATGAAAGTTATCACTGGGTCTCAAAGGCCTTGCTAGTAGATTGCAAATTTAAACATATTCCTCCTAGATAGAATGACTTCAAAAGTGATCTTAAGCCCTCAGACATATCTGCTGGAGAAAATCAAAATTTCTAAGTGTCAAGAAACTTATTGAGAAGTAAAGAATTCTTTGTCCATGACAACACAATTCAATGACACTAGAGTTAAGTTTCCATTGCTTTTCACTGATTCAATTAAGATGGTTAAAAAGGTCTGTGGAACTTTGCAACAAATGAATTAATTAGCTTTCTTCTCAATGATAACCATTCATATAAGATGAAAATTTTATAACATCATCAATTCCCTAAAGATCTTCAAGGAAAAAAGATCACTGAGCCCAGACCTTACTGAACGACTAAGAGCAAAGAGAGGAGAAAGGTCTCTTTCTTTTCTGCCAAATGTCAGAGAACTATCTTTTAAACATGGTGTAATATTCTAGGATTTATTTAATGTACCCACCTTGGAATGTCAAGTAAAAATTAATTAATGCAAATAGACCTTCAAGAATATGATAATATAACCCCTTTAGAAAAAAAGACAGGAAAGAAAAAAAAACCTTGGCAGCTGCTTAACATAACATGAAAAAGTGTACCAAGAGAAAGAAAATACTTCCCTTTGATCCACATCCTTCAACTTTTCTTGCATTTTTTCTTCATAACAATATTTTTAAAGCAAAATATAGCTTGAACATCAAGGAGTATGCATGGGAAAAGGACTATAAGGACCATTGCAAGGATTTTTCTCCAGTCCCTATAGACTCCAGGGACATGTTAAACTCAACAATTAAGGGCCTTGTGCTTGGAGAAGATGAAACAAGCAGCTTATTGACCACTGATTATCTTTAAAAGAAGGTGACTATGCCCAATCCCTTCCCCTCTCTCCTCTTCCAGCTATTGCCTATAGTAAAGAAGGCTAAAGCTTAGAAGTTTGGATGGCCAGTAAAGCTCATGTCCTGCCTAGGCAAGTCTGCAAATAAATTGGAAGCCTAGGTATATCTGCTTTTTTAAAAATCTTTCTTTGGTCTGCTATCTTTTATCTATCTTTATTTTTTTTCTTAATCTCATTTTAAATGTCTAGTCACTGATACTTAGGCAAGTATGCTCAGTTTTGGAAGCAATCTTCTGAGTTTCAGAGCTAAGGAAGTCCTGACTCCTCAGTTGGTAGGATAGGTGCCCTCTCTATTCCCATTACACTTGAAGGGGGTGATAAAGAATAAGAATATGAGTACAATTCCTGATCAGAATGGACAGAACTTATCTGCCTTGAAGAAAGGAGATAACATGAAATGTTCAATATCTGTTCAGCAGTCCCATAAACTGATTTATGCTCCTGTTCTGATTATAATACTCCTAGAAAAGTATAATAGTTAAACATTTTTGTATTTCTTAATGTATAATTATCAGTTGTTTTGTGTTAACCTTTTATTTTATTTGAAGAAGATAAATGGCTTTTTGATTTCTAATTTATATTCTACACTGAATGCCTTTCAGCTCCTTTTTCAGAAGACCTTTGACATGAACTAAATATAAGCTTTAATTAATTTTCCTCGGGATTCATAGATTAGATTATTTAGTTTCCAGTAAATTCTCAGTCTATGCTTCCAAGGCACTTCATTGCACATAATTTTATTGCATTATGCCTCAAAAATAGTGGATTTTATATTTTTGCTTTTCTGCATTTGTTTGTGAGCCTTTTATGCCTTAATAAATGGTCAGTTGGTTGAAGGTACCATATATGGCTGAGAAAAAATATACATTCCTTTCAGTTATCATTTCATGGATCTATCAAATCCAAAATTTCCAAAATTCTTTTCATCTCTTTAACTTCTTTCTTATTTATTTTATGATTATTTTCATCTACTTCTGAGAAGGGAACATTCACCTCCCCAATAGCATGGTTTTATTGCAAATTTTCTCCTGAAATACATTGAAATTCTCCTTTAAGACTTTAGATGTTATGCCATTTGGTGCAAGTATGTTTCACATTGAAATTACTTCTTTGTTTATGGTACCTTTTAGCAAAATTTAGCTTCCCTGATTATCTCAATTAATTAGGTTTATTTTAGCCTTTCTTTTTCTGAGATTTGTCTGTTTTGCTTTTGACCACTGCCTCTCTTATTCTGCCCTCTTCATCATCCTCCTAATACATTTTACCCTTTCCATTTTACTTCCCAGTTGGGTGAAATGGATTTCTCAATTGAACTGACACACACAAAGACACAGACACACAGACAAACATGTATGTGTGTATGTATATGTATGTGTTAATGCCCATATGTGATACATACACATATATGCACAAACACATGTCTCAGACATTGGAAAGGAGGGAAAAATGGAAAAAAAATATGGGGTGTGTGGGTGTGGAGAATGAAGTGGATGGGGCACTGGATTTGGAAACAAATGACTCATATTCTTAAGTTCATGTCTGGCCTTAGTCATTTACTAGCTGTGTGACCCTGAGCAGGTCACTTAACCCCATTGGCCTTAGTTCCTCATCTTTAAAATGTTCAGGAGAAAGAAATGGCAAATCACTTCAGTATCTTTTCAAAGAAAACCCCAAATGGATTATGAGTCATACAATACTGAAAAAAATGCATACACACATATATGTATGCATGCATGTGTTCATGTGTGTATACATGTATATGTGTGGGCATACTTACATACACTAACGTGCAAGCATACATACATATACATGGACCCACATGTGTATACACATATACATACCTATATATGTATAATATTCTTCTCTCTTTGATCCAGTTCAGATGAGTGTGAAGTTCATTTCCTATCCCACTCCTATTGCCCATTCAATTGTTAAATTCTTTCTTGAGTGCCATTTTATTTGAAATAATTTTCTCTATTCTTCACCTTCTAACTCTTTCTCCCAGTGCATTCCTCTTTCTCAGCTTTCTCTTCTTCTTCTGATTTCATCCCAACATATTTGACTCTTTCTAATGGCCACAATGGTAATAAAGCTCTTGGAAATCATGTCTATCATCTTAAGATTTGGGAATGTAAAATTTTGCCTTAGTGATTTCTTCTGACTTCTCACATTTGTTTACCTTTTTTATGATTCTTCTGAATCCTGTGTTTTAATGTCAGTTTTTCTATTCAGCTACGGCATTTCCATTAGAAATACTTCATAGTCCTGTATTTCATTATTTTTTCCTAGAAAGATTATACTCAGTTTTGTTGAATGAGTTATTCTTGGGTTTAATGCTGCCTTTTGTGCCTTCCAGAACGACATATCCCATGTCTTCCTCTCCTTTAATGTGGTAGCTACTAAAACATGTGTAATGTTAACTGTGATTCTATAAATATTTGAATGGTTTCTTTCTTCTAGCTTGTAGTATTTTCTCCTTGACCTGGGGGCTCTGGAATTTGTCTATGATATTCCTGGAATTCTCCCTTTTTGGAACTCTTTTTAGGAAATAATGGGTAGATTCTTTCAAGTTCTAGTTTGCCACCTTGGTTTTAGGATATCAAACACTTTTCCTTTACAATTTCTTCAACTATAATGTCTAAGCTCTTTTTTGATCCAATAATAATTAAATTATCTGTCTCTCCTTAAGCTCTTTTCCAGGTCAACTGCTTTTTTTTTAAAGTGACACAGTTTACATTTTCTATTTTTTCATTCTTTTGACTTTGTTTTTTTTGTTCCTCTATACCTCATGGAGTCATTAACTTCCACTTCCTTAATTCTAATTTTTTAGAGAATTATTGTCTTTAATGAGGTTTTGAACCCCTTTTCCCATTTGGTAATTTCTGCTTTTTAAGGAGTTATTTTCGTTGGTGAAATGTTGCAACCTCTTAACATATGACTGATTCTTTTATCTAAGATGTTATTTTTTCAATATTTTTCTGCCTCTTTTATTTAACAAAGTTGTTAATATTTTTTTCATAATTTTCTTGTATTGCCATCATTTCTTTTCCTAATTTTCCCCAATCCCACTCTTATTTGATTTTTAACATCATTTTTCTTCTGTATTTTAAATCTCCTGTATCTCTTGCATGAATTCTTCTTGAGTTTGTGGCCAATCTGCACCTTTTCTTTGAACCTTGGCTTACAGATTTTTTGTGGTTGATGTTGTCTTTTGAGTTTCTGTCTTGAGCTTCCTTTTCACCAGAAAACATATTTTATAGTCAAATTCTGTTTTCATTATTGCTTGTTTCTTTTTCCAGGCTATTTATTTGCTTAAGACTTTATGTTATAGTTGAGCTCTGCTTACCTCTTGTTGGAGTTAGTGATCATTGTTCCATGCTTCAGGCTTTTTTGCCCTGTTGTTTTCATAACTAGTTCTGGAGGCCTACCTATAATTTTTTGTGCTTCCAAGTTTTATGCTCCGCCAAAGTGGTGTAATTTGGAGAGAGATGTGGTCTTTGTTATCATCTTTTTTCCCCATTTAGGAATCCTCCTATCTCTTGATTACAACTACTCTCTTCCTTACAATTATACTGTTCCCTTGCCACTGCAGGTGTTTCTCTCCGCCCTGCATTTGTGACCCAGAAATGGGTAATGGACAATGAATTTCCAATTGGTGCCTTGTTCTCTGTCCTCTATTAGCACAAAGGTCACCTGCAATCTCTGTCTGGCCATTTGTTCAATCTCATTACCATCTCTCTATCTCCAGATGATGAGTGCTCCCCATACAGCCGCTGCTGCCACCAGCACCACTTAGAAGGCCCATAGATTTTATCACTTCTATGGGGCACTCCTGGCTAGCTCCCAACCTGGGACCATGGACTTTTCCCTCTGTCCTCCTAAGTTGTCCTGGGCTACAAAATATATCACTTCAACTCCTTGTTGTTTATACTGCCTTAGATTTCAATTTGATGCATAATTTTAAAGTTGTTTGAAGGAAGATTTTCTGAGGAGTCGGTTAGAATGCTGTTGTTACTGGACCACTTGGGTTCTGCCTCCTACATAGGACTCTTAGAATAGGAATGAAGGCCTGAGACAAGAAGACAAAAGACCCTGACCAGTGTCTTTGGAGGTCAGACTTCCTCAGATTTGACACCTGGTCTACAAAGATGGATTCATTGCTGAAAGAGGTTCATTAGTAAAGTAGGAAAAAAAGAGTTTAAACTCCTTTGAAGTCATCAGTGGTTCTTATTATCACATAAGTAAATACAAAAGAAAATATAATTAGTGGCTATACAAATACATGGAAAGCTTTTGAAGAATTCTTCAGGAAACTTCATGTGTTCTGAGAAAATATATATGTAATTAAGAATTCTACCAGCAATTATGTATCCATATTATACTTTTACTTTCAGAACAAAAGAGATGTTCATTGCTTTTGGCTATAATTTAAAATTTGTTAGCTACCCACACTTGAAACAGAAATGGATTTATTTGTTAAAAAAAAAAAATTTTTAGTATCAGCAATGAAATGTGATTTTTGTTTGGATCAGGTAATGCCTCAAATTAACTGAAAAGAGAGATGGCAGTATAAATTTGGAAGGGAAATAGAGTCCTCTGGGTTAGGTACAAGATTAATATTCAGAAACTAATCACTTTGAATGAAAACAAACAGCTTCCTTTTTAATTCAATGGGACATCGTTTAGGGCTACTCCTCCAAACAGAGCTTACAGGTTGGGTCCTTTGGGTCATAACATTCCTATATTCAAGATAGTATGTGGGTCCACACACCTAAAATCATAGTCCCTGAGCCCCCACCTCTATTCTAATCAACCATAAGTTGCAATTACCTGAAGGCAAAGACATTTACTGAAGAGACATATGGAAAATACTAGCAATAAAATATCTATCCAAATAAGACTGGGGCTCACTATCCAATACTATATATGAATTGTCAGTGAGAAGATTGGATACATACATATAAGAAAAAAGCATATGGCCAAAGTAAGTGTGAGAAGTGACATTTCATGACTGATGCTAAAACTCTATATGGTTGGTGACATAATCATGTCCTGGAACTGTAGCTTTGGTCACTCAGTTTCTAAATATATCAATGCCTCCAGGCTCAGTTAATGCCAATCTTTATGAAAATATTAAAAAAGAATGTGAAAAAGCTTTTTAGGAAAAGTTACCAATACATCAACCATGTCTGTCAGTATATGCAATACTCTACACACAGTCTTGTAGTCCTCAAATGGAGGAATGTAATCACATTGTTTAAACCCTTCTCTGAGTCCCAGCTTGGTCAATATAATTATATAGTATATACCTATATACATACACACACACACGCATCCATGTAGTTTTCCATTTATTCTTGTAGTAATTGTGTATTATATTGTTTTCCTGTTTCTAGTTAAGTTGTTTTGCATCAATTCATATAGGTATCCCTGTGTTTCTCTGAATTCTTCAAATGCATTGCTTTGTATCACACAGTAATATTACACTGCATTCATGAGGTTACACCTATTTAATACAGTACAGGAGATCAGAGGCACCCAGTAAAAAAGCGATGGGGGGAAGAAGAAGAAGAAGAAGAAGAAGAAGAACAAGAAGAAGAAAAAGAAAAAGAAGAAGAAGAAGAAGATGAGGGGGAGGAAGAGGAGGAGAATCAAATTAACTTCAGAGAAAGAATAAAGAAACATTCAGAAAAAATAACTATCCCAATGAACATATATTTCACAATTCAAAGGATATTGATAAAAATCTCATGAGGAAGGTGAACATATCACACTAAATTTGAATCATTTCTTCACAAGAATTGAGAATCTGAAACATGCAAATTGATCAAATATAAGACAATAAAAACCCAAATACAAGATAAAAATATATGATAAAAAGAAACCGGGGTACAAAGTTTGAAGCATTATCAGCTTATTAGTATAATGAACAAATGCCAATAAAATTGATGCAAGACATCTTGGTGGCCAAGGATGCATCTGCCAGTTACAGCAGCTCTTTTATACAGTTGAAAAAGTAGTGGGTTATACTGGGTACCAAAAGTAGCCTAGTGATGTAAATTGTATCTGAGACAGTGATTGTTCTGACCCAGAGATATAGTGCGGGCTTTGATGACTTGACTCAGAAGGGGTATTTCTATAACCCAGGGCAACAGGAAAAACAGAGTTGACTAACGAGACCTGGAAAATCCTATGGTATATATGTTTTATCACCAGACTTGACTCATCTTACCTGATAGACAATGAATTTTACATACTGAAATTTTTGTGGCTGGACTGCAGCCCACAAGAATGGGAAAGTTAAACATAGATAGACATTTTGGTAACAGAGTCTATACAATCAAGTATGAAATTATTTTTGGTTAAAAAACAGATTAGATACAATTCTGTAACTAATCATCAACTTTAGTCTAAATTTCACAATAGACAAGTGAAGTTGCAGGCTTATGGAAGTTCAAAGTTACATTAACAGGGGGCCAACCAATACATAGTTGATTGCTCAGTAATGCACAGTTGATTGATCCTTATTAAAATAATACAAAATAAAATATTGCAACAATTTTCAATTTCTCTCTCTCTCTCTCTCTCTCTCTCTCTCTCTCTCTCTCTCTCTCTCACACACACACACACACACACATTCTCCAGTAGAGAAGAAAGAACATTAAGGGTTATAGATACCAATACCAATATCTAAATCTCCTTGCATCTATCTATCTATCTATCTATCTATCTATCTATCTATCTATCTATCTATCTATCTATCTGTCTATCTATCTACCTATCCACATACACACATAAATATATGCACATACACATATATGTATATATATATATACATATGGGTTTATGAACACACACACATATTTGTGGGTGGATATAGATATGTGTGTAGATATATAGATAGATTTCAATATGTTCTGTGTTCAATAAACATAATAAAATAAAAAATAGAAATGAAGAGAGAGAAAAAATCTGTTATGTTTCTGTTAAGTCTAAGAAAGCAAGTATTACACTCATAATTTCTGATAAAGTAACAATAAAAAAAGAAATACTAGCAAGAGAGACCAACAGGAAAACAAAAGTCTGATTAAAGAGCTCATAGCCAAAGATAAAATAGCATTTTTAAATATATATTGCGAAGTGGTATATTTGTTATGTTCTTTATTTTTAGAAAAAGCCAGATAAATTTCCAAAATACATTAAGAGTGACCCAGTAAAAGGATACCATAAAGAAGGACAAATTTGGAAGAAAATAAAATTAAGAAATGTTGGAAAAATCAGATTTTTCTTTTTAATAATCATTTTTGAGTAGCACTCAGAACAAAAAGCCTATGATTCAGCCTCCAACACAACAATTATGAAAAAAAATTGCTAAGTTCCCAGAACACCAAAAAAATCACAAAGGAATGGAAAAGTAAAAAATAATAAATTCCTTTATAAACTATAGAGAAATAGAAGAATAAAAGAATACAAGATATATCACCCAAAATAAAGATCTACATGTAGAGACTGAACAATGACAACACAGTGAGTTTTTCAAAAAGCAAATACAAAATTTTGTTAAACTAGTTGTAGCAATATAAAAAAAAAATCACATCTTTTGGGACATAGAGAAACAGTCCTTAGAGGATATATAAAATTCTGAAAACTGATATTACCAAAATATAGAAAAAATGGAGATAAATTGTAGGTAATTAAAACATGAAGATATAATGGGATTAAGATATGATAATAACAACAATAATAATAATACCAACATCAGCAACAATAGCTAGAATTCACATAGAATTTTAGAGTTAGCAAAAATTTTTTAAAATTTTTTTGAATAATTTAATAATTTTAATAATAAGGCAAGTAAAAAAAGCAGGTGCAGCAATCCTAATCTCAGACAAAGCAAAAGTAAAGATAGATTTGATTAAAAGAGATAAGGAAGGACACTACATCCTGCTAAAAGGCACCATAAACAATGAAGCAATATCACTGCTTAATATTTATGCACCAAGTGGTATGGCATGCAAATTCTCAGAAGAGAGGTTAAGGGAGTTACAGGAACAAATAGACAGCAAAACTATACTTTTGGGAGACCTCAACCTTCCCCTTTCTGAACTTCATAAATCTAAACTCAAAATAAATAAGAAAGAAATTAAGGAGGTAAACAGAATTTTAGAAAAGGCAGATAGGATAGACCTCTGGAGAAAACTAAAAGGGGATAAAAAG
>JAQQSZ010008232.1:0-13101 GCA_028646595.1 Phalanger gymnotis | reverse complement strand
ATACCCAGGGAAATGGGCAAAAACCATATTCATGCCCTCATGCCAATGTCTTGGGTGGTGTAATCAATAGAGACCTCACTTGAAGCAGGTAAATATGAACTCATGGTATCACTAAGATGTTATGGGAAGTGACTCATGAATGAATTAGGTCAATGGAAGGATATACATATATTTAAAAAGAAAATATCAAATAATCATGTATTAAGTGTCTACTCTATGCCAGACATTGTGCTAGAAACTTGATATATAAAGACAAAAGTGAAACTGCCCCTGTCCTCAAAGAGCTTACACTTTAGTGGGAGAATCAACATGTATATACATCAGTATATAAAAACACCTACACAGAACACATATCAGAGGAGGGGAAAGCATTAACAACTAAGGGAAGGAAAAGGAAACACCAGGAAAGGCCTCTTATGGAAGGTAGAACTTGAGCAGAGTCTTAAATGAAGCCATGGATTCCAAGAGGCAGAAGTGAAGAGAGAGAGCATTCTCACCATGGGGTATAGTCAGTGCAAAGGCACCAAGAGGGGAGATGAAATCTCATGGATAAGGAGTAGCAATAAGTAACTAAGTATGGCTGGACTATGAATGTATCGAGAGGAGTAATGTTTAAGAGACTGGATGGATAGGATTGGGCTAGGTTGGGAAAGCTTTTAAAGAAGATGACATTCAATCCTAGAGGTAACAGGGGATCACTAGATTTTATTGGACAGGGTAACATGGTCAGATCTTCCCTTTAGGAAAATAATTTTGGCTGTTATCAATTGGAGTAGGGAGAGACTCGAGTGAGACCACTTAGCAGGATGATTTCAATAGTCCAGATGAAAGTTTATGAGGGTCTGAACCAGGGTTGTAGTTGTGTGAGTGGAGAGAAGGACGAGAGATATCATGTAGATAAAATCAAAATTTGGCAACAAATTGGCTATGTGGAATGAATGGCAGTAAGGAGTTGAGGATAATAAATTAGATGGAAGACACAGAAAAACTGTATTGTCAAACAAGAAGATGGGAATCTGTATGGAAATCTACAGAAATAATTGGGAAAAGCATGGTGAAAAGTACTTGGTGAAGATCAACGAGGAAGAACAAGCAAAATCAACATCCTGGAAGGAGCGCACTACAGACCAGGTAGCCAGATAAAAGAAACGGATGATCAATTCCTTTTATAGGCCACTGTCACAAAGAGACAATATGATGGTGAAATGGGAGTCTTCAATCTATGTAGACCTCTTTTGGCAGTCTTTTTCCTGCTAAGAGCAAATCAGCCAGTGTATGCTTAAATTGTTCTGCTGATAATTTCAGCTTTCAAAAGATAGAGAGAAACAAAGGGAATAATTATCTAGTGGAAGAAGCATTTGATATAGTAAATTATCATTTGATAGATTTGGAAGAAGCATTTGATATAGTGAATTATCAATGTGGAAGAAGCATTTGATATAGTAAAAATGCCAGAAATCGCTTGAGGAATTAACCATGCTTTTTCATAATGTGTGATATATTAATTAACATCCTACTCTCCTTGTGTGTTCATAATTTGTACCTTTATTAGAATTTGTAAGAGATAAGAAAATGCTTGGGATAATTTGAGACACAGTATGATATGCTGGAAAGGAATCTGGGCTAAATATCTGGAGACCTAGGTTTGAATCTTATCTAAGATTACCAGCTGCAAGTCATTTTACCTTATGAAATCCGAATTTCCTCAAGTATGAATAATAATACTTCTTTGGCATGTCTCAGGGTATTCTTGTGAGGAAAGCATTTTGCAAATCTTGAAAGTGCTGTACAAATGTGAGCTATCTTTATTATTTGTACTTTATGAGAAAATATTTCAAGAAATTTAGAGAAAAGATAGGTGGAGTCTCATGGCCTCAGTCCCAGAAAGGGAAGTTAGCTTGAGAAATAAGGAAGGTCTCAGGAAAAAAAAATTGACAATGAAAATACAAATTATTGTGATAAGGAAGAAAAGGTGCCCAAGGAAACAGTGGCTTTGCATGGCTTGCTTATTAATAAATTCAGCTGAAAAAACAACATTTGTACAAAAGATGGAAGCAAGTGCAAGCCAATGAAGATGGATACAAGAATAATGTCTTGAAAATGACCTTATGAATGACTTGTGAAAAAATGACAATATGAATGGTTTTTGATAAAGCCAAGGAAGAGGTACAAAGAACAGACAAGGAGAGTAGGATGATAATTGATGTTAACTCTTTTGTTTCTGTTTTATCTACCAAAGAAAATGATCTTCAGATTGTTAAAGATAGATCAAAAACAGTTAAGAGGGGTTTGAAACTCAAGATAATTCATGGAATCAGGAGAATAAGAACACCTACCTAAACCTTAATGAGTTTCATTGCCTGTTCCTGATGAATGATGTGCTAGGATAGGGAAAGAACTCAGAGATCACAGTCAATAACCTCTTGGAGAAGTGGTGGAGAACTTGGTTGATGATTCAAGATTGGAAGTGGACAATATTTGTTTTGTTGTTGTGTTGGTGGCTTCTTCAAAGTGTAGACTGTTGAGCTAAGCTTTGATTTCTGGGAAAAGTCTAGAACGCACCATTAAGGGATGGTCTATGAGGAATTAGAAAGAGAAGTAGATGCTACTATAACCCAGCTTGGGCTCATTAAGAAGTTACATCAGACAAACCTTGTTTCTTTTGTTAAATCTTTTTTTCTTTTGCAAGCCCCCATAGACTTTTATTGAGTGACTTCCACCAAGAAGAATAATGAGAAATAATCCTCAGCCATACCTAGAGTGTGGGGGGAGGGGAAGGGAATAGGTAGAAGAAGTCTTACTTACTGAGAGACATTGAAAAAGAACTAGGCTCCTAAACTAGTTATGTTAGAAAAAAATGCTGGTGGGTGACGCTTTGTTGTTGTTGTTGAGTTGTTCAGTCTTATCAGACTCTTTGTGACCCCATGGGCCATAGCATGCCATACTGTCTGTTGAGTTTTCTTGGCAAAAATGCTGGAGTGGTTTGCCATTTCCTTCCTCAGTGGATCACCTTTTGTCAAGAACTCTCCACTATGACCTACCCATCTTGGGTTTCATTATATAAGCCTCTCCACCAGCATGAGGCAGTGATCCAGGCCCAGAATCCAGGGTGTCCCTTAGGGCAAAATAAACAGTAAAGACTACTTCTCCTCACCCCCTACCCCTGTAGGAAAGCACGGTCCTATTTCAGATGAGAGCAAGGACTAAGCTCTGACAATCATGAGGAGAAGGGAACGGTCCCTTTCCTCCTTAAGGATCTTCCCTACTCTCAAGATAAGGAGGGCATGATTAGAACACGTGCAGCCTCGGTCAAGAGGGGACCAAGAACTAGCAACATGGAGTCCTATGGTGTGTAGGCATTGGATGGGGGAGGGGGGAGAGGGCAACTCTGCTGCCATTGTTTTTTCAGACCCACAGGCCAGCCTGCATAGCCATCTCAAACATTTCTTGGACTTCCTCCTTGGTTTTGGCAGAGCACTC
This sequence comes from Phalanger gymnotis, assembly GCA_028646595.1. Taxonomy (NCBI): domain Eukaryota; kingdom Metazoa; phylum Chordata; class Mammalia; order Diprotodontia; family Phalangeridae; genus Phalanger; species Phalanger gymnotis. The sequence continues at coordinate 9,621 of JAQQSZ010008232.1, read as the reverse complement.
AAGGTGGCCAAAGGCAGAGATCCTATTGGCCATATCCTGGCCCTCCTGTAGCCTCACAGGTTCCAACTTCATCTTGGCCAACTCTCTGAGGTTGCTCATCTTACCTCAGGTTTTTTTTGTTCCCCATGAGGATGATGGGCACATTGGGAGAGAAGGGCTTCGCTCTTAGCGTCCACTTCTTAGAGAGGTTCTCAAGGCTGTTTGGGCAATCAATAGAGAAGCACATGAGGATGACATCAGTATTAGGGTAAGAGAGTGATCAGAGTGCAGTCTTTCAGCCCCACTGTGTCCCATAGTGCCAACTCCACCTGCTTGCTTTCCACTTCAATGTCAGCAATATAGTTTTCAAAGATGAGAGGGACATAGACCTCAGGGAAGTGGTCCTTGCTGAAGACAATGAGGAGGCAAGTTTTCCCATAGTTATCACCCCCCACAATTGCCAACTTCTTCCAAATTGCAGCCATTGCTGGAACTTAGACTCTACTCTGTGCTGCGTAGTCACTGTACTAGGCAAAGAGACTGATCCCTCTTTTTCTTTTTTAGGGAAGTAAGCTAGGTGGCAGAGTGGATAAAGTGCTAGGCCTGGAGTCAGGAAGACCTGAGTTCAAATCTGGCCTTTGACACTAGCTGGGTGACCCTGGGCAAATCACTTAACCCTGTTTGCCTTAGTTTCCTCATCTACAAAATGAGCTGGAGAAGGAAATGGCAAACCACTCTAGTATCTTTGCCAAGAAAACCCCAAATGGGGTCAGGAAGAGTCAAACACAACTGAACAATAATAATGAGATTACTATATTGATAGGTCAGAGGACTACTGTAGACATCAGTGGATTTCAGAAAAGCATTTGAATATCTCTTAACACATCTTTTTGGACAAGATGAGGAGGCATGGGCTGGATAATAGCACAGTTAGATCGAACCAACGAATTGGTTCAAAGTGTGGTAATTAATAGATTGAGGACAAGGCAGGAGGTCTGCAGTGGAGTGTTGTATGGTTCTGTCTTTGTTCTTAATCTGTTCAATATTAATGACTCGGATGGAGGCATAGTTATCAACTGTGCATATATCACAAAATTGGCGGGCATAATGAATACATTGGATGTTTGAACTGGGTTCCAAAAAGTTTGGAACAGTGGACCATATTTAATAAGATGTAATTTAGTGGGAATAAATGTAAATCATAACCCATGGTTTAAGCATATATATATACAAATGCAGAGAAACAAAACCAAATTATATAAAACTATATATAAAATTAATTATATATAAAACATCCATGGTATTTTAGTAGACTGAAAATTCATTCATCTTCCTAACTGAGCTCCTTCTCCCAGGCACTGCTAAATACATTAATTAGATCAAGACCAAGGCCACAACTCCGAAGACAGCCACTAGATGGCATCCTTGGGGCCGATAAGGGCTATCTCTCCTCTACATCTAGACCCTCCAGGTTGACAATAGTACATCAGTCAACAGAATCACAGAATCTCAAAGAAAAAAAAAAAACAACTTAAGTCATCTAATAGAGTCTGAACCCAGAGAAGAATCTCTCTAACATACCTGATGAGTGCTCATCCAGCCTTTGCTTAAAGACCAGGTAGGAGTATTAAGGGTGGGCCTGACACCAAGACCCTGTTAGTTCAGATTGGATTTGGTGATGAAATTTGGTGATGAAATGATAAGTGATCAAACAGTTAACAAAAGGAGATTTACTTTACCCTAATATGGAAAGAATATGCCACAAGGATATAGAGGTATGTAGCTTCTATTGATGGGGCCCCCACATGGAAACATATCCAATCGTCAATCAAGCTTATTATATTGTTAGAACAGAGGACTACTATAAATATAACATGCCTAGATTTCAGAAAGGCATTTGAATATGGGCAGCGCAGGGTATGGTGATTTTCATGGTATTTATTCACCAAGTAGGATAGACCAGTTCTGCATGAGTGGCATTTTTTCACCCTTAGGTGACCAGAAAGTTATGAAGGAAGCCATGGAAGTCAGAAGGCTTTGAACCCTTTGAAATCTACTTCAAAATTCTAAGATATGTGTTTAATTACTACCAGCATATCCTTCCTTGTGACACAGACATACAAAGCCCTCAGCTTATGAGCTGCTACCTGCCTTAGGCATTCTCTTTTCCCATGTAGAGATAAGCAGAGGAGAGAGCTGTGCTGTTCATGTCTGCCAGGCCTTTCTTGTCACAGTGCCCAAACACCAGAATTGCTCTATACACAAGCCTCAATTTTGCCAGCTAGATACAAGCTAGGAGCACCTTCTTCCTTGAACTGCCTTACTTCTAATAATCTCATGTTCCCTAATGGAAAGCTATCGAACAGGACGTCCCAAGACCTCTGGAGATCTGGATCTGAAGCCCTCCCACCCCTGCAACATACCCACTAAGGATACACATCTAAAAACATGTCATGAATTTCACGCACTGATTTATATTTCTTCATCTTCCGTATGGAATACTAATTCTCTCTCCTTACACAGTTATTCTGATCAGATATTAACTTTCTACCGACCACATATTCAAACTGCATCAGAAACACTCAGGGAGAAAATTTTTTACTCCACCAACTACTAGCACCCGGAAAGTATCCTGACACTCTCTCATAGATCAGGGGATCATTCACAACTATAGGCTACGTCTTCACAGTGTATCCCTTAGGCCTTTTTCCTGTCATGGACTCCTTTGAAGTCTATGGACCCCTTCTCAGAATACTGTTTATAAAAGCATAAGATGAGATTACAAAGGAAATTAATCATTTTGAAAAAGTTATCAAAATATTATTTTAAAAAAGTTGATGGACCTCAAGTTAAGAACACCTAACTTGGGTTATTATGAATTCTGAAGATCATATGATCATTTTCTCCTATGGTTCCTATTGCTTCCACCATCCATAAAATGGGTATGATATTGGTATTCATACCACTACTTTACAGGATTGTTGGAGGAAAGCACTTTGTAAACAGTAAAGTGTATTAACTGTGAGATAGTGGTATTGACTTGCATTTGTAGAGTACTTTATGGTCTTTCCAACCACGATGAAGTCCAACCTCCTGTGCAATGCTCCCTTTGCAATATTCCTAAGAGAAGGTCACTTAGACTCTCCTTGAACATTTCCAGGGATACAGAATTATACACAGAGTAAAGCAGTTCATTTTATTTTGTTTAGCTCTAACTGTTAGATGGGTTCCCCCCCCCCTCTTTTTTTGACCTTTATATTGTTCCCAATATGAGGCTGCATGGCATCACAGAAAAGTATTGGACGTAGAGTCAGAAAGTCCTGGATTCCAATCCTGCCTTTGACACTAGCTTTGTGACCCTAGGCAAGTCACTTACCTTCTCCATGCTTCAGGTAACTCTGTGGGGCTTATGTAGTAAGTTGTGGAGGGAAGTTCCACAGTGAGAATTCCCATGCTGGATGATGATCACCCTTTACAGGATTCTTTTTTTTTTCCAATTACTTTACATACCCCTTTTATTTCTAAGTCTTACTAAGTGGTATCTGGTTAATTTTGGGTAAGTTATTAGTGTTATTACTTAACTAGTTATTAGTTAATAGTTAATTATTAGTGGACATAATTATTAGTGTTCCCGAAAGCTCTCGTTGTTAATTTTGGGTAGGTTATCAGTGTTATTAGTTAACTAATAGTTACTTATTAGTTAGCATAGTTATTAGTGTTCCTAAAAGGTCTCTAGTTGCTCATTTTGGACAGGCGATTAGTGTCATTAGTTAACTAATAGTTACTTATTAGTTAGCATAGTTATTACTGTTCCTGAAAGGTCTCTAGTTGTTAATTTTGGACAGGTCATTAGTGTCATTAGTTAACTAATAGTTACTTATTAGTTAGCATAGTTATTAGTGTTCCTAAAAGGTCTCTAGTTGTTAATTTTGGGGAGGTCATTAGTGTTATTAGTTAACTAATAGTTACTTATTAGTTAACATAGTTATTAGTGTTCCTGAAAGCTCTCACTGTTAATTTTGGGTTGGTTGTTAGTGTTATAAGTTAACTAATAGTTACTTATTAGTTAACATAGTTATTAGTGCACCTGGAAGCTCTCTAGTTGTTTCATTCTCAGCATCAGTAATTCTCCACTCATTCAATCTATCTAGAAAGTGCTGAGCAGCTCTGCTTCAGGAAGGGTTCTAAATGCTTTCATAAGAACATGGCAAACCTAGAATCGATCAATCAATTGTCATGCATACATTAAACACCTATTCTGTTCTAGGCACTGTTCTAGGTGGTGGGGATACAAATACAAAGAATGAAGCTATCTTTACTCATTGGGCACTTACATTCTAATGGGGAAGACAAGAGTTTTAATAAAGAGAATAAGTACAATTAAGTATGAAGTAGTTAATTAAAAGGCATTTGGAGAACTGCTTAGCAAAATGCCTGGCACATAGCGAGTGCTTATTAAATGTTTATTGATTGATTGAAGAAATGTGTCAGCAACTGAGGGGATCAGGAAAGGCTTCATGTAGAAGATGGGGCTTCAGCTACATCATGAAGGAAGAAGGGGATTTTGTGATGTAGAGGTGAGGAGAGAATGCATTTCAGGCACAGGAAATGGCCAGTGCAAATGCACAGAGATGGGAGGTGAAGCATCATGAATAAGGAACAGAGCTGTAAGGCTAGTCTGGATTGAAGAATCCAATGAGGCTAGAAACACCAGGGCCATTATTGGTAAGTCAATTTCATAATGAGATTCCCTAGAACTTTTAGGCTGGAAAGATGTAACAAAAAAATTCTTAACATTGTTAAAATATCATCTGTGTCTTTATTTAAAGGTTCTCAGACTGCTTTAAAATACCTATACGTGACCCTTTCTGTTGTTTCCTTGGGTTTTCTGGCCATCGTGGGATTGTTTATTTATAAGAAATCCAATGGCTGCAGGTATTGATTAATATTTTTAATGTATCTTTTAAATTTTACTAGATAAAAGACAGGAAGGTAGGATTTGGGTAGTGTGAATTACTTTAGGGAGGGCAACCTACCTCGTTCCATTTAGTTAGGAAAGGTTTCATGGAAAAGGTAGATTGGGAGGTGAATGTCAAATGAAGGCATGAATTTCATTAGCTGATGGAGAAATCAAAGGATCTTCCAGGGATAAATAAAATTATGGGAAATTGGGTAAATGCATGGTGAATTCAGTCATGCAGGGCTTTGGGGCCTGGAAAAAGAGGTGTCTGTCAATAATCTGTGCTGGGAAATTAATTATAGCAATGCCTCACATGTACCAAGAAGAGATGCCTTCACGTATAATCTCCATCTAGTTCAAAGAGCTATTTACTTTCCCTTCCTATTTTGAATTAAAGCCCATGAAATAAGACCCATCTCTCACCTTACCCTCCCACATCCTTAGTATGAGTGTTCTGACTTTCCTAAATGTACTGAGCTCTCTCTGAGCTGAGGTCAGTGTATGTTCCCAGCAGTAGCATTCAGGGAGTGCTGGTAGCTAAGGAGTAGATATTAATTTCTTATTCATTATGGTTTTTTTTGCTTTAGAAAACCTCTAAACTGCTCATTCCTATGAGGGCAAGCAAAAAAAAAAATAGAACAATATGGTCAGGAAATTAATGCTTCTTTTCATCTTGAAATCTAAGTAGATATTTGCTGTAGTCATTCCTGCTTATTTTTGTTTCTATTTATTGTTTTGTTATTATTTATTTTTATATTTTATATTATTTAATATTTAATTATTATTTATTTCATATTATGTATAATTAATGTAATATATTTAATAATATGATATTTTATAATATTTATTTACTTTATTCATTTTTACAGGACTTGTAAATCCTCAAAGCCAGAAGCTACTCCAGGGGTTAGAGAGGTGAGATAGAGGGAAATTTCTGTGAATCTTTTTTTTTAGATCATTCAGTCTGTCTGTCTTGTGTCAAAGTTGGTGTTTTATATGAAAACAGCACATTTTGTTTCTATCACTTTGGGTTGGTCCAATTTATTTGTGGTCAACCTTTAGGAAGACCTTCCCAATCCAAGCTGAACTGAAATCCATCTTCAAGCATATAAGACTTGAGATTTTTCCAAATTTTCAAAACCATGGAGTTAAGTGATCTCATTCTCTCTTCCTTAAACCCATTCCCATTTCCAGCTTCCATTTCAGTTAATTGTACCACCTTTCTCATATTCACCAAGACCTAAAACCTGAGACTTATTCATTGGTCATAGTCACCAAATTTTGATTTTTATTTTTCCTTAAAAATGCCTTATCTGCTGCTTCCTCTTCATTCACACTTTATTCATTCAAATACAAGCCATCATTGCCTTAACTTGTAATGTTATAACAACCTTCCTTAAACAGTGTCAAGTGACCATAATTCTCTGTGATAGATAGATAGATGCTCAATAATTTCATACTGATTTATTGGTTAGTTTATCTTCTTATCTTCAATCTCTTCTTGTTCTGATCTGTTCTATACCCTTTCCCACTTTAATCTGCCTAACCACTCATTTCATAGTGTCACTGCATGTCATAAATCTCAATTAATTTCTCCATTGCCTACAGGATAAAATCCAAACTCCTCATCTGGCTTTCTTTTTACTTTTTTTTAATACTTAAGATTTTTTATTTTTAGTTTACAATGCTCAGTTCCACATAATTTTGAGTTCCAGATTTCTTCCCCCCTCCAAGATGGCATAGAATCCGATACATCTTCTACATATAACTTTGTATTGAACTTATTTACACAAGTCAAGTTGTAAAGAAGAATTATGACCAATGGAATGGATCAGGAGGAAGAAGAAACAAAACAAAACAAAAAAACCAAAACCAAACAAAAGAGAAAAAAAAAAAAACAAAGGGAAAACAAAAAAAAAGGAGAGCAAACAGTGTGCCTCAATCTGCATTCATATTCCATAGTTCCTTCTCTGGATGTAGATAGCTCTCTCCATCATGAGTCCTTTGGAGTTGTCCTTGCACCTTGCATTGCTGAGAAGCACAAAGTCTTTTAGGGTTGGTCATCACAGAATCCATATATCTGTGGTTGTGTATAATGTTCTCCTGGTTCTGCTCCTCTCACTCAGCATTATATTGTGTAGGTTTTTCCAGGTTATTATGAAGTCTGTATCATCCCTATTTCTTATCACAGAATAGTATTCCATTACCTTCATATACCACAACTTGTTCAGCTGTTCCCCAATTGATAGGCATTCTCTTGATTTCCAGTTCTTTGCTACTACAAAAAGAGCTGCTATGCATATTTTTGTACATATGGGTCCTTTTCCCACTTGTGTGATCTCTTTGGGATACAACCCTAGAAGTGGTATTGGTGGGTCAAAGGGTATGAACATTTTTATAGCCCTTTGGGCATAGTTCCAAATTGCCCTCCAGAATGGCTGGATCACTTCACAACTCCACCAGCAATGTAACAGTGTTCCAATTTTCCCACATCCTCTCCAGCATTTATCATTTTCCTGTTTTGTCATTTTAGCCAATCTGACAGGAGAGATGTGGTATCTAAGAGTTGTTTTGATTTGCATTTCTCTAATCAGTAGTGATTTTGAGCATTTTTTCATATGCCTATAGGTATCTTTAATTTCTTCCTCTGAAAACTCTCTGTTCATATCCTTTGACCATTTCTCAACTGGGGAATGACTTGTATTCCTCTCACCTGGCTTTCAAGGCTCCCTACAATCTGGCTCCATCTATACCTATCCAGTTTCATCTGCCACTAACTCCAGATACATCTTTGCTATAGCCAGGCTGTTTTCATTAGAACATATTTCTCATAAGTCTTTGTTGAGGGTCAAATATACAAATACTTATGAAGTACTCTATATGTCTTTCTCCTTCCCTAACTATTCAGATCTTACCCATCATTCAAGACCAAATTCTAGTCTGAGGCCTTATCTAACCATGCTAACCTACACAGATAGTGTCCTTCTTTAGAGTTCTATAGCACTCATGTGCCATGCAGATCGCAGATACTCAAAAAATATTTGTCTAGTGTATGAAACATCTCTTTGATTTACACCTACTGTTTACTTATCTATGACATTGGTGACTTACATTGTGCATGGACTTGAGGGTAGTGAGTATCTGTAAGAAGTTTGGTCTTAATAAAATAACAGAGCAAGTTTCTGCAATGATTTTTTGGTTTCTGTATTTGGGGTTTTAACTTTGGTTTCTATGTGAAATTAGGATGAAGTGGAGCCATATGCCAGCTACACTGAGAAAAGCAATCCACTCTATGATACTAGGACTGAGGTGAACACGATTTCTACAGCTTCATGAAGTGAAGACTTTTGGTTGGAGTTCCAAGCAGGACTCACCAGTTAGTTCAGGTTAATCCAGGTGCGATAGAAACCCACTGCTGCTTGTCATGTCCTGGGATTTCTGGGGAAGAGAAGACCCTCTTCTGAAACCTCGCACTGTCAGAGACTCTAAAAATAAGAGACACACTTCCAAATAGTCATCAAAAGTGAGAGTTTGGGAAACTTAACAGCTACCAACTGATGGATTACAGAGACATTTCGGCATTTGTCATTTCCTAAGCACCCTTCACTTGACTAATCAAATTCATATTCTTAGCTAATATAATAAAATATTGAACCATTTATTTAATCATTATTTATTTAGTCATTAATTTAGTCATTCCTGGATTGTTGCCTTTTTAAGTAGGTATGAAGTATATGTGTACACACATTTATAAATATATAAATGTATATATAGTGTACATATACATATATGTGTACATACACATAAATGTGAGTATATTTATGTATATATGTGTATATACATACACATGCATACACACAGTATTTGGGATTATGAGACCACCATGATCTTTACAACAATTAGAAATTTGATTTGATCTAATGACATGGTAATTTGGAAACAAGACAATTTTACCACTTTGAATCATGTGGTAAAAATATACTATACTAATTAATGTGAAAGTCAATCAACAAATACTTCTCAAATAGCTCCAATATTCTCAGCAGTAATCTAGGTGCTGTGGGAGATTAAAAAAAAAGAAGCATATAATTCTTGCTTTTAAGGAATTTATAGTTTAACTGAGGAGAGAATGCTAATATCCATGAAACAATAGTAAATAATGTGGGATAATTTATAATTATGTGCCAAATTGTAGGATACAAGCTATGGATAGTCTAGGGACTTAGAATTTTGAGTTGTACAGATAATTGAGTATGAATTTTAAACTGTACAGATAATTGAGTATGAATTTTGAGCTGTATAGATAATTGAATATAGTCTCTTCATTTTACAAATGAATCTCATGAAGAAGTGACTTGCCCAAGGTCACAAGTAATTAGTGATTGTTGTTGTTTAGTCATATCTGATTGTGACCTCATTTGGGGTTTTCTTAGAAAAGATATTGGAGCACTTTGCTAGTTCCTTTTCCATCTCTTTTTACAGATGAGGAACTGAGGCAAACAGGGTTAAGTGACTCAGGCCCAGCACTCTATCCACTGTGCCACCTAGCTGCCTGGCAATGGGCAACATTAGGATTCAAAATCAGGTTTTCTTTTTTTTTTTTTTTAATTTATTTTTGACATGTTTGGTTTTCAGCATTGATTTTCACAGGCGTTTGAATTACAAATTTTCTCCCCATTTCC
>JAQQSZ010008231.1:0-13102 GCA_028646595.1 Phalanger gymnotis | reverse complement strand
GTAAGATAGATTTCTATATCCAACTGAGGGTGTGTGTTAATCCTTCTTTGAGACAATTCTGATAAGAGTAAGGTTCAAGCATGCCCTGCCACCCCCATATTACCCTCCACTGTAATACATCTTTCATAGCTTTTTTATGTGAATTAACCTACCACATTCTATCTCCCTCTTCCTTCTTCTCCCAGTGCAATTTTCACTCTCACTCCCTCCTTTTTTTGTTTTTAGGATATCATCCCATCATAGTCATCTCACACCTACACTGTCTCTCTATGTATACTCCTTCTAATTGCCCTTATAGTCAAAAATCTCTTAAAAGTTACAAATTTCATCTAGCCATATAGGAATATAAATAATTTAACCTTATTTAATCTCATACATTATCTTTCTTGTTTCTTACTTACCTTTTTGTGTTTCTCTTGAGTGTTATATTTGAAGATCAATTTTTTTTTTTAATTTGGCTCTGGTGTTTTAACTAGGAATACTTGAAATACTCTATTTCCTTAAATATTTATTATTTATATTTCCTTATTTCCTATATATTTATATTCTTATATATATTTATATTCATAAATATATGTATGTATATATATATATATCCTATATATTCCTAATTTCCTGTATATTTATATTTCCTTAAATATTAAATATTTATTTTCCCCTAAAGGATTGTATTGCCAAAGCAATATTCACAGTGCCAATAGCAACTATGAATATACTGGCATAGTTCTGAATCGCAAAATTTAACAGACTTTCTATGTGGAAGGCAGAACAAAAACGTTTACTTAAACACCAGAAAGCCAAATCCCAACACCAGAAAACTAAATCCATCAAAGCAACAAAGAAGCTATACACATTATCACTGCATGAAGCACTGCCATCCCAAAGCCTTCTCCCTGTTCTGGCCTTCCCACAAATAAAACTCACAGCTGGCTGCTTCCTCTCTCTCCTTCAGCTGCAAGTGCTCTGACCAGCTTCCTTTCAGTTCTGCTCCACCGTTCCTGTTCCACCCATTTGGCAAGCTCCTCCCACCACAGACTTCATGTGACTTAGGCTTCCATGTGACTTAAGCAGGTCATATGGGCCTATTAATGGATTAGAAAGATCTTCGAATTAAGCAAAAATTACATTAACAATACAGACATTATACTCAGTTTTGCTGGGTATGTCATTTCATATTTTCTTCTTTTTTATTCATTTGATTTTATCATTTCTTGATGTGTTATAGAGTCATTAGCTTCCAAATAGTGAGTTCTTATTCCAGAAGCTGGGGTCTTTGAGTTTATTGAACAGTAGATTACTGCAGTCATTGACTACTGTGTCTTGTGTACCTATTCTAATTCCTTTGATTTCTTTTTCTTCCCCTATTGCTAAAGCTAACATTTCTAGTACAATATTGAATAACAGTGGTGATAATGTAAATCCTTGTTTCACCCCCAATCTTATTGGAAATGCATCTAGCTTATACCCATTGCAGATAATGCTTGCTAATTGTTTTAGATAGCTACTACCTTTCATTTTAAGGCAAACTCTGTTTATTCCTATACTCTCTAGTGTTGTTTTTTAATAGGAATGGGTTTTGTATTTTTTCAAGTGCTTTTTCTGCATCTATTGAGATTATCATATGATTTCTGTTAGTTTCATTGTTGATATGGTCAATTATGCTGATAGTTTTCCTAATATTGAACCAGCCTTGCAGTCCTGGTATAAATTCTCTAGTTGTTTTAAATGGAATTTTTCTTTTTTTCTATTGCTGCTGGGTTTTGTTGGTCATATAAAAATATGCTGATGATTTATGTGGGGTATCTCATAGCCTGCAACTTTGCTAAAGATGTTAATTACTTCACGTACTGTTTTAGTAGATTCTTCAGGGTTCCCTAAGTATACCATAATATCACCTTCAAAGTGTAGTAGTTTTGTTTCCTAGTTGCCTATTCTAATTCCTTCAATTTCGCCTTCTCTTATTCCTATAGCTAAGTTTTCTAGTACTATATTGAATAATAGTGGTGATAATGGGCAACCTTGCTTTACTCTTATTTTTACTGGGAAGGCTTATGGTTTATTTCTATTACAGATAATGATTGCTAATGGTTTTAGATAGATGCTACTTATCATTTTAAGGAATGCCCCTTTTATTCCTATGCTCTATAGTGTTTTCAATTGAAATGAGTCCTGTATTTTGTCAAAAGCTTTTTCAGCATCTATTGAGATAATCATATGATTTTGTAAGCCTTTTTTATTGATGTGGTCAATTATGTTGATAGTTTTCCTAATATTGAGCCAACCCTGTATTCCTAGAATAAACCCCACCTGGTCATGGAGTATGTGATATATTATGATATATTGCTGTAAACCTTGCCAGTATTTTATTTAAAATTTTGCATCGATATTCATTAAGAAAATTGGTCTATAATTTTCTTTCTCTGTTTTAACTCCTCATGGTTTAGGTATGAGCACCATATTTGTAAAATAAAAGGAGTTTGGTAGGGCTCCTTCCCCTATTTTTCCAAATAGCCTACATAGTATTGAAATTAATTGTTTTTGTATGTTTGATAGAATTTGCTTGAGAATCCATCTGGCTGTGGGAATTTTTTCTTATGGAGTTCATTAATGGCTTGTTAAATTTCTTTTCCTAAAATGGGGTTATTTAGGCATTCTATTTCCTGATCTGTTAATCTGGTAATTTATATTTACAAAAATATTAATCTATTTCAGACATTGTCAGATTTATTGGTATAGAATTAGGCAAAATATTGCTAATGATTGCTTTAATTTCTTCTTCATTGGTGGTAATTTCACTTTTCATTTTTGATACTGGATATTTGGTTTTCTTCATTTATTTTTTAAATCAATTTAACCAATCTTCTTGGTTTTTTCCCCAGAAAACAGTCCCCAGTTTTATTTATTAGCTTAATAGTGTTCTTTTATTTTCATTTTTATTAATCTCATCTTTGTCTTTCAGGATTTCCAATTTGAAGCTTAATTGGGGATTTTTAATTTGTTTCTTTTGTAGTTTGTTTTTTTAACCTGCATGCCCAATTCATTAATCTTCTCTTTATTTTTTTGATGTAAAAATTTAGAAAAATAAATTTTCCCTTAAGTACTGATTTGGTTACGATATATACATAATATACATACATATACATACATACATATAATACATACATATACATACATAAACTATGACTCAATGATGTCATTCTCATTAATGAAATTATTGATTGTATGATTTGTTCTTTGACACACATTCTTTAGATTATTTAGCTTCCAATTAATTTTTAAATCTTTCCACTGCCCTTTGTTGAATGTAATTTTTATTGCATTATGGTCCAAAAAGAATGCTTTTCTGCCTTTGTACATTTTTATTTTTATTTTGACATTTTTATGCCCTAATACATAGTTATTTTTTGTGTCAGTGCCATATGCTGCTGAGAAAAAATTTCTCCAAAGGTTCATTATCTCTAACTTTTCTAATATTCTATGTACCTCCTTAGCTTCTTTCTTGTTTATTTTTGGTTGGATTTTTTGAGTTCAGAGAGTGAAAAGTTGAAGTCCACCTCTAGCATAGTTTTGCTGTCTATTTCTCCGGGTAACTCTCTTAACTTCTTCTTTAAGAATATGGATTCTATACCACTTGGTGCATATGTGTTTAGTATTGCTATTACTTCATTGTCTATAGTACCTTTTAGCAAGATGTAGTTTCCCTCCTTATCTCTTTTAATTAGGTCTATTATTACTTTTGCTTTGTCCGAGATCATAATTGCTACCCTTTTTTGTTGTTACTTCAGCTGAAGCATAATAGATTCTGCTCCAGCCCCTTACCTTTACTCTGTGTGTGTCTCTCTGTTTCAAGTGTTTCTTGTAAACAATGTATTATATGATTCTGGTTTTTGACCCACTCTGCTATCTGATTCTGTTTTATGTGAGAATTCATCCCATTCACATTCACAATTATGATTACTATGTGTTTCTCTCTATCCTATTTTTCCTCCTCTTTGTCCTCTCTCTCCTTTCACCCTTTCCCTCCTCACCAGTGTTTTGCTTCTGTCTACAGCCTCTCGCAATCTGCCCACTCTTCTGTCAGTATCCCCTTCCCCTCTTTAATTTTCTCTACTCCTACTTCCCAGTTGGGCAAGATAGATTTCTATATTCAACTGATCGCGTACATTATTCCCTCTGAGACAATAATAGTAACAGTAAAATTCAAGTGATACCCATTACCCACCCTCCCATTTTTCCCTCCACTGTAATAGGTCTTCTGCACCTCTTTATGTGAAATAATTTACCTCATTCTACCTCTTCCTTCCTTCCTTCTGCACCCAGTGTAGTCCTCTTTCTCATCCCTTAATTATTTTTATGTCATTCATTCAAAATCACCTTATCCCTGTATACTCTATGTATATCCCTTCTAGTTGAACTATTAGTGGTACAATTTTTAAGAATTACTGTATGAATGTAAATTATTGAATCTCTTATGTTTTCTTTTCCCTTTTTACCTTGTTATGCTTCTCTTGTGTCTTAATATTGGAGATCAAAATTTTTGTTCAGTTCTGGTCTTCTCCTTACGAAAATTTCAAATCCTTCTATTTCATTGAATGACAATTTTTCCCTTGAAGTATTATGTTTAATTTCACTGGTTAGGTGATTATTGCCTATAGTCCTTACTCCTTTGCCTTCTGAACTATCATGTTCAATGACCTGCAGTCCTTTAATGTAGTAAGTGCTAAGTCCTGTGTAATCCTGATTGTGGCTCCCTGATATCCAAATTGTTTTTTTTTTTTCCTTTCTGGCCACTTGCAGTTTTTCCTTCACTTGATAGTTCTGAAATTTGGCTATAATGTTCCTTGGAGTTTGTATTTTGGGATCTCTTTCCTGAGGTAATTGGAGGATTCTTTCATTGCTTGTTTTGCCCTCTGGTTCCAGGATATCAGGAGAGTTTTTTTTTTCCTTTAAAAGATTCTATTCAGGTCCTCCTTTTGATTATGGCTTCCAGGTAGTCCAATGATTCTGATATTGTCTCTCCTGGATCTATTTTATAGATCAGTTGTTTTTCCAATGAGGTATTTTACTATTTCTATTTTTTTCATTCTTTTAGATTTGTTTGATTCTTGATGTCTCATAGAGTCATTAGCTTCCACTTGCCCAATTCTAAATTTTAAGGAGTTGTTTCCCTCAGTTTTTGTACATCCTCTTCCATTTGGCTAATTCTACTTTTTAAGCAGTTGTTTTCTTTTTCCAAACTTTTGACTCTTTTTTTTATAATTCTCTTTCATTTTCTCAATTTTTCTCCTACCTCTTTTATTTGCTTTTTGAGCTTTTCCATGAGTCCTTTCAGGGCATGGCACCACTTTCCATATTTCTTCAGAGTTTTGCCCATAGCTGTTTTGACATTGTTGTCTTCCTTTCAGTTTGCATCTTGGTCTTCCTTGTCACCATAATAACTTTCTATGGTCATATTCTCTGTTATTGTTGTTGTTGTTTGCTCATCTTTTTGACCTTTTTCCTTTCTTTTAAATTTGAGTTTTGCTCTTGGAGTGGAAGGGACACCAGCTCAGACTTCTTGTGCCAGAGCTGATGTGCCTGGTGCTGCACTGATGTTGCCCTGAAACCCACAGGGGACCCTCACGTCTGATGCTGTGCTGAGGGGTGGGGTGGAAGTTAGCTAGTTCTGCTGGAGGCCATAAGAGTCTAGAAGCTTACTTGGTGCTAAGCCAGGATCATAGTGCTGGTATCTGGCACATGTTGAGGTTAGTAGGGTGTTTTTGCATTGGCATCTGCCTGTTTCCCTAGGGCTAGCTACCCTGAAGCACTTGGAGGGGCCAGCAAGTGTGGCTTCCTGTTTGCCTGGCTATGCTGGGTTATATGTGGGGTCCCCAGTACTGGTGTCTGCCCATTTGCTTAGGCCCCTGTAGGGTTGGTGTCTGCCTATGTTCCCAGAGTTACAGTGGAGCATGTGGTGGTCTGGCTGCTGGTAGCTGTCTTTTTGCCCAGGGATATGCTGAAGCAGTTGGAAGTTCTTGGAGCTGGTGTCAGCCCATTCCCTTGGCTATACTGAAGCATTTAAGGGGTCCTGGTGTTGGCATTTGCCTGCTCCGCCACACTGGGACTCAGGATCTTTCACTGGTTTATAGAGAAATGCTTGCTGTTGGCTTGCTGGGATGCTTCCTGTCCTGGATTGTGCTCTCCTTTTACCCAAGTGACACAGATAGTTTTTGCTGACCTTCAGGTTTCTTGGGGTAAAAAATTGTTTTGCCCCATCTTTTTGCTCATTCTGCTATTTTAAGATCTGCTTTGGGACACTATTTTACAGTTGTTTTGAGGTAAATGTAGGACAGTTATGTGACTTTCTGCTTATTCCACCATCTTGACTCCCAGAAGTTCAACTTTATTGATTTTGAGAAACACAGAATAGGTTATTCAAATTAAAAAGAAAATTATAGAAGACATTTTAAGGGATAGTTTGTGAGCATTTGGAGAGCAAAAGGTTCTCCGCAAGTTGTTGTGGGCTCATCAAGAACAAGTCATGTCATATTAAGACAATTTTCTTTTTTGACAGAGTAACTAGACTGGAGAATATCATGGACATATCTTTATAATATTCCTCTGCAAGATCTGGAGAGACATGGGTAGAATGAAAGGATAGTCAGTTTGGTAGAACTGGGTAGTAGCTAAATCCAAGGAGTATTTATTTATGGCTCAATCTCAGCCTGGAAGGAGTTCTTCAGCAAAGTGATTAGATACATATATATGTATATATATTTTATACATATTATATATAATATGCGTGTGTATGTATATATGTATATATATGTATATGTATATGTACATACATGTGTGTATATATATATACGTACATATACATATATATATACACATATATATATATGCCTCTTGCCTTGGCCCAAGTAAAATATTTATCAGTGACTTAGATGAAGGAATATATATTTATCAAATTATGAAATTTGTGACTAAAGTCTAAGCTTTCAGAGTTTCTGATAAACCTAACGGATTTCCATAAGCCTGGTAGCAGCAGGATAACTCCAAGAACTCCTCCAACCTTATACTATTCTGTAGAATAGTTTAAAACTTGGTTTCAGGAAAAATAGTTAATTTCAGATATTCAATCAGTGGCAATTAATTGGTACAGCAGACAGAGCACTGGGTCTAAAGTTAGGAAGACCTGAGTTCAAATTTGGCCTCAGACACCTAGTAGATGTGTGAACCTGGGCAAATAATTTCTTTCTGCCGCAGTTTCCTCAACTATAAAACAGAGATAACAATAGCAGCTACATCTCAGAGTTGTTTTAAGGATAAAATGAAATAATGTTTGTCTAATGCTTTACAAACCTTAATGCATCATATAAATCTTAGCTTTTAATTATTCAACCATTTTAATCCTATTTCTTGCACCCTTTAATTTCTTTCTTTCTTATACATTTTCAGTTTTATGCTGTTCCTCATGCCTCCCAAGCACTCAGAAGGATCATTTCTGGGGCAGCTAGGTGATGCAGTGAGTAGAGCACAGGCCCTGGAGTCAGGAGGACCTAAGTTCAAATCCAGTCTCAGACACTTGACACATTTACTAGCTGTGTGACCTTGGGCAAGTCACTTAATGCCAATTGCCCTGCCTTCCCCCCTCCAAAAAAAAGGGATCATTTCACATTTATCAAAAATCCAACACTAGCTTATTGTTATGATTACCATATTACAATACAGGTGAAATATAATGGTAAAATAGTAGCAATACTAGTGCTAGTAGAGGTCACAATAATAATATTAATAGCATTGACATTTACACAGCACTTTAAAGCCTCCAAAGTACTTTTAAATGCATTATTTCATTTGAACTTCAATAAGCCTACAAAGTAAGTACTACAATTATTGTCATGCCCATGTTGTAGATGAGAAAATAAAAATTCAGAGTTTAAGTAAATTGTCCAAAGTCAGACAGACGTAAATGTCAGAGATGGAATCCAAATTTGGGTCTTCTTGATTTCATGTCTAATTACTCACTACATCATATTGTATTTTCAACAACACAGGCAAGAAACAGACTTCAGCAATCCCAATTTTCCTTTAATAACTAATTATGGGCTTCCTTTGGATTCATTTAAGCCTTTTAAAATTTGTTTATGATTTTAGCCAATGATACCTCTTAGTGTATTGATTTCCACAAATTTATGATCCACTATGTGGAGTAATTTACTAAATTCCTACTTCAATATCTCCCTGTATAATAGAGGTGTCTTTAATTCTTAAAGGAAAGGCAAAAGGGGAAAGGAACAAGTATTTATTAAGTTCCTACAATATCCCAGACAATGTGCTAAGTGTTTTACAAATATTATCTTATTCTATCCTCACAAGAGCCTTGTAAGGTATGTGTTATTATTGCAACATGTTACAGTTGAGTAAACTGAGCCAGAGAGAGATTAAATGACTTTTTTTGAGGAAGGATTTAAATTTACCTACCTAATTCTAGGCCCTAACTTTTGTGCTCCTAGCTCAGGCCTGTACAACACATGATCCATGGGTCGCTTGCAGCCTGCCAAAGAATTTCTCACTGCCTGCAAAAAATGCATTTGTCACTGAGCATTGTACTGTCTGTCATGTGCCCCACGACAACCAACCAATATTATTCTGTCTCTAACCTATCTGTGGCCCAAAGAAGTTTAGCCTATTTTAATGTTGGCTCCTACCTACTGCCAAGTTGTGCAGGTCTGTCCCAGTTGAATATAGGCTCTGGAATATCTCCCAAGCTGGAGAGACGTCAATATGGGCAAAATGATAGATTTGTTTGTTGTTTGAAGGCCAATGTTGGAAAAGCTTATTAGTATACAGTATTGATCATTAAACTATCAACATTTTCATCAACCACCATTTGTGAAGATATTCTTTTAAATGTCAAAAGGCCAATCTATATTGGTAAAATGTATGTAAAGAATTCAAATACTGAAACTCAAAAACCTGAAATATTGAAATAGAAGTATCAACTTTTAAGTATAATCAATATAGTTTTTCATCATACTCTTACCTTTCTGTCATCAAAGTGATTTCCCTTTATTTTAATATTCTGGTATTTCGTGAATAAGTCTAAGTTTACCTTACCTGTACCATTTATCTCTACTCTTCACAGCTTTTTAAAACCTTAGTCATCTTGGTTTTTTTTTTCTTTGCGAATTGAAGAACATTGTTTTTTAAGTTTGTTCTCAATAAATGAGTCACTTGCTTGAGTCAGACTTCATTGTAGATAAATAAAATTCGATATTATATAACATTTAGACAGCCCTTTTCTCAAAGAAAGGCCTTTGTGGAAAACATGATTTCTTGAGCTCTGAAGACTTCAATCACATATATAAATTACAGAAAGATATTTATGAGTTATACTTTGTGAGTATGTCTCTGTATGTTTATATATGAACAACTCAAGGTTGAAGAAAATTACCTAGGCTTTTACGATATCTATTACTAATTTCACCATTAATGTCATAAAATGATGATTTGGTTAAACAAGAAAGAGAACCTATAAGCATAGAGAGAGACTGTTAGGTAGCAGACTGTTGATATGCAGGGCTGTAAAGACCATAAAATTTGAGAGAAAGAACATATGTTTAAGGAAAGGACAAGTTGAGTGAGAAGTCCTATTCACTCAGAAGTGGATTTATGCTATAATCATTAAAATTTACAACTCTATCCTATTTTTCCTTGGCTTGGGATTAATAGAAATGAAAATTACACCAACTATAAACATGTAATATCTTGAAAGGTTACTTATTTTTTAAGTTAGCTGCACACTTTGAAGGCAAGCTATATATTAGCTACATAGTTTTAAGGCAATATAGATATATATGCACATATTTATTATATATGTATATAAATATATATAGCATATTGTGTGCATATGCATATATATATACACCAACACTTGCACATGCACACCTATCTCTTCAGTATCCAAACATGCATGCATGTATATATATATATACACATATATATATATCAATTCATGTGCAATTAATAATGATTATATACATATGTACACAACATATACTACTGCAGGACAATGAGTAAGATCTAGAAATAAATGGAAAGAAGAGAGTTACTTCTATTGGCCTGAGGAAAGTATACAGTGCTTTTAATGACCCCAAGCTACTACTTCACACAGAAGTATTTTTTTCACTATTAATATCCTCCTCCAAGTGATGGTGTATGATTGTGAATCTTAGAATACACCCATGACCAAAGAATCAAAGATACAGGTGACACAAATGTTAACAGAGAGATGTGGTATACACACGTAGTATTCTTTCAATTTTCTATTGGTCAACAATGTCCAAAAAATGAGAGACAAGATATGACTGGAAATGTATCATTAGAAAGAGAGAACATCTTAGACATGTAGTGAGAGTGAGAAATAACAGGTGGCCAGCCTGTTGTCTGAACTTGTATGCACAAAATGAGAGAGTGAGAGTGTGGTGTGTGTATGTCTGTGTGGTCTGTGTGTTTGTCTTTGTGTGTGTGTGTGTGTGTGTGAGAGAGAGAGAGGGGGGGGGTAATCACTTCCTTTCTTACTGTTTTCACTTTAAACTTCATACGGAAAAAAAAAGACAAAATTAGGGCCTCAAGGTAGAGAATAAAAAATGTTTTGCTTTGTTTGCATGTTGATAGAACAAAAATGGTATTTGACACAATAGAGCAAGACAAAGACTCAAAGCCTCCCCAGACAAAATGTCTCCTTTGCATATATTAAGAATGTACAACATTCCCTGCTAGACTGTTCAGAGATAAGTTTTCAGTGATTCTCAGAACCAGTATCATGTTGGGCACTACTCAGGGGTAAACATATTTGTAAGTCCTACATAAATTGAAAGGAAGTGGAGGCTCTATCTTCTTGGTTCAATCAATCAGTGTAATGTTCTCTTCACACTGGACTATCTGGAAAATCTCACTATCTATGGGCAAATTCATCTCAGAAGAGATAAATTCCCCGAATGACTAAGGAAAAATGCTAACTAAATAGGCATAAAGTAGGGTGAGTAGGCCTTTGAATTTAGCCACTAGGACATGTATCTTGACCAGGAATCTGTCTGTTCTGTTGTTTGTCCTTCATTCCAGAAGAGGGCCAATGATGTCAGAAGGGTGATGTCTAGACTTGAAAGTGAATTGGATTTAAGTGAGGCAGGGCTGAGCAAAGTCATCAGCCTCACTGTCTCCTGCAGAGTAATCAGAGTACCATGGCAAGACAAGTCAAGACGACTAGCATTGGCCCAGGATGCAGTGTGTGTGACCTTGGCCTTTTTAAACTAAGGTCTTTTTCAGGTCTCAGTTTTTCTGAGGCAATACTTAATTCAATGATTAAGGGCTAGGGAAGAATAAGAATAATAAATACCAGTATCATCCAACTCGAACTGGCAGGTTGGGTGCCCAGAGGGCAGCTACTACTACTCACAGATTGTTGTTTGCCCTTTGTTCCAGAAAAGGACCAAAGACATCAGGAGGGCGATGCCTTGACTTGAAAGTGAACTGTATTTAAATGTATTTTAAATGAGGCAGAGCTGTACAAAGTCACCAGCCTCACTCTCTCCTCCAGAGTCACTGGAGTCCAGTGGCAAGACAAAAGTCAAGATGACTGGTGATGGCCCAGCAAGTGTGTCCCAGAATTAAAAGAGAGGAGTTAAGTAGGTTAGATATCATTTTAGAAATCTCATAGTCCATTCAGTGCTCTTCAGCTGCTTCCCAATACACATTCAGTTAAATCAAGTAATTTCCTTGTGATGCTATTTCACTTCAAATCAAAGAATAACGTGTTTTTTGCAGAATTAAAATTATGGGAAACTTTAACAGGTATGGAGAGAAGCTTGGTGGTCATAAGTAGTTTGCATATTGCAAATAAAGACTTGCCACAAAAAAATGGACAAAATTTCATCGCAGAAACATTTCATCAGCAAAGGAGACAGGCTGTTGATGGAGGAGTGAGAGAGAACAGGACCACTTGAGTGCTGCTCTGATAAGCACAAAATGTTACAAGTCCTAGAGAAAGGTCTCTAATATAATCAGTAGATTATTTTAACATGGCCTATGAGAAATCATGGGAAACAATTACACAGAATGAGAAAGTGTGAAATAAACTGCAATTTACAGTAAAAACGAAACAAAACATGATCGCTAGAATCAGAGGACCATAGTTCAAATGTCACCTCTGCCACTTTCTTCCTGTATGACCTTTGGCAAGACGCTTAAACCTTCCTGGCCCTCAATTTGCACAGTGTAAAATTACAGGTTTGGACCAATTGCCTTTGAGGTCTCCTCTTGTAATCCTCTGCAGAGTAGACTACCTGTGTAGATGAAATCACGATTTTTAAGTATAAAAATTATTGGACCAATACGATAGATAACGGATCTGTTTCTATTGATAATTAACTTAAGACACTGTGCAAAGTCCTATGTAATATGGGCAGAAGGTCGTAATGCTCCTCAGCATATTTTTTAAAAATTCTGGACACCTAGGGAGCTAGGAGGGGGTGCCGGGCCGCCCTAGAGCCGCCCCGCCGGGTCGGGAGTTGTGGGGCCAGACCATGCAGATTCGGGGCAGGAGAAGGGGATCGTCCGGGGGCCGGGCGAAGGAGATGAGAGAGCTGGGGCAGACCCGAGCTTCCAGCCCGACTTCAGGGCGGCGGTAACTGCGGCCCCCCTGCCCCCCAGGGCCCACCCTTGAACCCTCTGTCTCCTGCTCTCGGGGTGGGGGCGGCTCTCTCTTCCACCCCTCCTCTTCCCTGTCCCTTTCCTCCCCCTTCTCTCCCCTTCCATTCCCTCTTCCTCTCCGACCCGTGCCCTCCCTCTCTTTCCCTCTCCCCTCCCCCTCCCTCTCTTCCTCCCCCCTCTCCCTCTCTTTCTCTGTTCCTCTCCCCTTCCCCCTTTCTCTACCTGTCCTCTCCTCTTTCTTCTCCTTCCCCTTGCCTTCCTCCTCCCTCTTGCCTCCCCTCTCCCTCTCTCTCCCCATTCCTCTTTCTCTCTCCCTCTCCCCTACGCTCCTCCCTCTTTTCTCTCCTTCCATTTCCTCTTCCTCTCTCCCCTCTTCCCTCTCCTTTGCCTCCCTTTTTCTTCCCCC
>JAQQSZ010008230.1:0-13102 GCA_028646595.1 Phalanger gymnotis | reverse complement strand
AAATGTTTACATCAATAACAGAGAGAAAGAAGAGGTCATCGAATTGGGCATGCAATGAAAAAAAAACTAGAAAAAGAACAAATTAAACATCTCCAATTAAATACCAAATTATAAATTCTAAAAACCAAAGAAGAGATTAATAAATTTGAAAATAAGAAAATTATTGAATGAATAAATAAAACTAAGAGCTGACTTTATGGAAAAAAAACGATAAAATAGATAAATTTCTGTTGGATTTGATTTTAAAAAACAAAAAGAAAACCAAATTATCAGCATCAAAAATGAAAAGGGTGAATTCACCACCAATGAAGAGGGAATGAAAATAACAATTAGAAGCTATTTAGCCCAACTATATACTCATAAATTTGACTTAGTGACATGGATGAATGTTTACAAAACACAAATTTCCCACATTAATGGAAGAGGAAATAAAATACTTAAATAACCCCATTTCAGAAAAAGAAATTAAATAAGCCATCATTGAACTCCCTAAGAAAAAATCTCCAGGGTCTAATGGATTTACAAGTGAATTTTATCAAACATTTAAAGAACAACTAATTGTAATGCTACATAAACTATTTAGGACAATAGGCAAAGAAGGAGTCCTACCAAATTGTTTTGTAACATAAATACGGTGCTTATATCTAAACTGGGAAGAGCCAAAACAGAGAAAGAAAATTATAGACCAATTTCTCTAATGAATATGGATGCAAAAATTTTAAATAAAATATTGCCAACAAGACTATAGCAACTTATCCTAAGAAAAATACACTATGACCACCTAGATTTTATACTGGGAATTCAGGGCTTATTCAATATTAGGAAAACTATCAACATAAGTAGCAATATCAATAACAAAACTAAAAGAAATCATATGATTTTCTCAATAGATGCAGAAAATGCATTTGACAAAATATAACACCCATTCCTATTAAAACACTAGAGAGCAAAGGAATAAATGTAGTCATCCTTAAAATGATAAGTAGCATCTATCTAAAGCCATCAGAAATAATTATATGTAATGGGGATAAGCTGGAAGCATTTCCAATAAGATCAGGAGTGAAACAAGGATGCACATTATCACCACTGTTATTAAATATTTTACTGGATATGTTAGTTTTAGCAATAAGAGAAAAAAAGAAACTGAAAGAATTAGAATAGGCAAAGAAACAAAGCTATCATTTTTTGCAGGTGATAGGATGGTATAGTTAGGGAATCGTAGAGAATCAGGCTAAAAATCCTTCAATGAATAAACAACTTTAGCAAAGTTGCAGGATGTAAAATAAATCCACATAAATTGTCAACATTTCTATATGTAATTAACAAAGCCCAACAGCAATAAAAAAAGGAGAAATTGCATTTAAAGTTACTGTGGACATTATGAAATATTTGAGAATCTATCTGCCAAAAACACCTCAGGAACTATATGAACACAACTAAAAACACTTCTCACACAAACAATGTCAAGTCTAAATAATTGGAAAAAATATCATTTGCTCATGGGTAGCCCAAGCTAATACTAAAAAAAAAAGACAATTCTACCTAAATTAATTTACTTATTGAATAGAGCTAGGAAAAATTATGACAAATTCATCTTGAAGGTCAAAAGGTCCACAAAATCAAGGGAATTAATGAAAAGAAATGAAAGGGAAGGTGGCCTATCTCTACCTGATCTAAAACTTTATTATAAAGAAGCAACCATCAAAACTACTTGGTACTGGCTAAGAAAAAAGAGTGGTGGATCAGTGGAATAGGTTAGCTATGAAAGATACAACAGTCAATGACTATAGCAATTTACTATTTGATAAACCCAAAGACTCTAGCTTCTGAGATAAGAGCTCACTATTTAACAAAAACTGCTGGGAAAACTAGAAAAAATAGTATGGCAGAAACTAGGCAGAGACCAACATCTCATACTCTATACAAAGTAAAGTCAAAATAGGTATATGATTTATATATAAAGACTGATGCTATAAGCAAACTAGGAGAGCAAGGAATAGTTTACTTGTTCAATCTTTGAGAAAAGAAGAATTTATTACCAAACAAGATATATAGAACATTATGAAATGCAAAATGGATAATTTCAAAAATTGAAAAAAAATGTTTTACACAAACAAAGCAAATTCAACCAAGATCAAAAGAGAAGCAGAAAGCTTTGAAACATTTTTTACAACCAGTGTCTCTCCTAAAGGCACCACTTCTAAAACATTGTAGAGAACTGAGTCAAATTTGATAAATGGTCAAAGAATATGAATAGGCAGTTTTAAGAGGAATAAATTAAAGATATCTATAGGCATATGAAAAAATGCTCTAAATCACTATTCTTTAGAGAAATGTAAATCAAAATTACCCTGATGTACCACATCTCAACTATCAGATTGGCTGATATGATAAAACAGGAAACTGATATAGATGTGGGATAATTGGAACACTAATGCATTGTTGGTGAAGTTGTGAATGGATCCAACCATTCTGGAAAGCAATTTTGAACTATGCCCAAAGGGCTACAAAATTATACCCTTTCACCTAGCAATGCCACTTCTAGGTCTGTACCCAAAAGATATCATAAAATGATAAAAGGGCCTACATGTACAAATATATTTATAGCAGCTCTTTCTGTGGTGGCCAAAAACTGGAAATTGAGGAAATGTCCATCAATGGGGAATGGCTGAAAAAATTGTGGTATATCAATGCAATGGAACACTGTTGTGCTGTAAAAAATGATGAGCAGGCACATATCAGAAAAATTTGTCAAGACTCATATGAACTGACGCTGAGTGAAATGAGCAGAACATTGTACACAGTAACAGCCAAGTTGTGTAATGACAGACCTTGATAGACTCAGCTCTTCTTTGCAATGCAAAGATCTAAGACAACTCCAAAAGACTCATGATGGAAAATGTTATCCACATCCAGAGCAAGAACTTTGTAGTCTGAATGGAGATGGAAGGATACTATTTGCTCTCCTTTTCTTTTTTTTTTTATTTTGTTTCTTCTTTTTGTGATTCCTCCCATTAGTTCTAATTCTTCATTATATCATGTGTAATGTGAAAATATATTTATTATGAATGTATAAGTAAACCCTATATCAGATTGCACATCATCTTGGGGTTGGGGGAGGATAAGGTGAGGGGAAAATTTAAAAATCTAAATCTTATGGAAGTGAATGTTGAAAACTAAAAATAAATAAATGAATTATATTAAAAATTCCTTCATTTTACTTATGTTGTCAGATTTATTGCCATATAGTTGGGCAAAATTGCTCCTAATTATTGTTTTAATTTCCTCTTCATTTGGTTGTGAATTTACACTTTTCATTTTTTATACTGATAACTTGGTTTTATTCTTTCTTTTTAAAATAAAATTAACCAAAGGTTTATCTCAGGGGTAGGGAACCTGCAGCCTTAAACCCACATTTAGCCCTCTAGATTTGCAAGTGCAGCCCTTTAAATGAATCCAAACTTCACAGAATGAATTCTTTTATTAAGAGAACTTCTGTGATGTTTGTAATCCATCAAAGGGCTACATGTTGGGATGGAGAGAGCCACATGTGGCCTTGAGGCTGCAGGTTCCCCACCCTTGGTTATTTATTTTATTGTGTTTGTTTTTCATAAAACCATCTCTTAGTTTTATTAGTTCAATAGTTTTCTTATCTTCAATTTCATTAATCTCTCCTTTCAATTTCAGGATTTCTAATTTGTTATTTAATTAAGGATTTTTAATTTTTTCTAGTTTTTTTTTTAGTTTCGTGTTGAATTCATTGATCTCATCTTTCTCTATTTTACTCATGTATGAATTTAGAGATATAATATTTCCCCTAAGAACCAATTTTGCTCCATCCCATAAGGTTCGGTGTGTTGTTTCATTATTGTCATTCTCTTAGATGAAGTTATTGATTGTTTCTAGAATTTTATCATTTGACCCACTCAGTTTTTAGGATTAAATCGTTTAGTTTCCAATTAATCTTTAGTCCATCTTTCCATAACCCTTTATTACATGGAATTTTTATTGCATCATGTTCTGAAAAGGATGCATTTGATATGTCTGCCTTTCTGTATTGGATTGTGAGGTTTTATGCTCTAATACATGGTCAATTTTTGTGCAGGTGCCATGTACCACTGAGATAAAGGTATAGTCTTTTCCATCCCCATTCAGTTTTCTCCACAGGTCTGCCATATCCAGCTTTTCTAAAATTCTGTTCACCTCCTTAACTTCTTTCTTGTTTATTTTGTGGTTAGATGTATTTAGTTCTGAGAGGGGGAGGTTGAGGTCCCCCACTAGTATAATTTTTTTTTCACTAGTATAATTTTGGTGTCTATTTCTTCCTGTAACTCACTTCTCCTCTAAAGATTTGGATGCTATACCACTTGGTGCATATATGTTTAATAATGATATTACTTCATTGTCTATGGTGCCTTTTAGCAATATGTAGTTTCCTTCCTTGTCTCTTTTAATTAGATCTATTTTTGATTTTGCTTTGTCTGAAATCATGATTGCTATATCTGCTTTTTTTGTTTGGCTTTTTTGTTTGTTTGTTTTTTCAGCTGAAGCATAATATCTGCTCTGGCCTTTTAACTTTACTCTGTGTGTATCTCTGAGTGTCAAATATGTTTCTTGTAAACCACATAATGGGATTCTGATTCTTGATCCACTCTGCTATCTACTTCTGTTTTATAGAGAGAGTTCATCCCATTCACATTCACAGTCATGATTACTAATTGTGTCTTTGTCTCCCTCCTATTTTCCCCTATTTATACTTTTCTGTTTCCTTTCACCTCTCCTTCCTCACCAGTTTTTTGCTTCTGACCACAGCCTCCCTTGATCTCCCCTCTCTTGTCAGCTCTGTTCCCTTTCCTTTTGCTTTTACACTACTTTTCCCTCCCTTCTTCCCAGCCTTCTATCCGTCCCCTCCCTTTTGTTTCCCCTTTCTACTCCTACTTCCCTAGAGAGTGTGATAGATTTCTCTAACCCATTAAATGTCTATTTTATTCCTTCTTTGAGCCAAATCTGATGAGAATAAACTTCAAACAATGCTCAAGTAATAACCATTTTAAAGTGGGAAAATTTGTCATAATAGATTCAATATGTAAAGAAGATTGATATGTCATGAGAGATTGTATGTAAAGAGAATATATCATGAGAATCAGTAAGGAAGCTTTTTTTTTAAAAATTTAGACATAAGGTTATAAAGATCTGAATTTTAAAAACAATTACCACATCTGGATTCAAATGATGACAATCATTAGATTAGCTGGGAGATATGCCAGGGTCTGACCATGTCTAGAGAACTGGCTTCAGGTTTCAGTGCTGTCTTCAAGACAGCTTTGTACTGTTTGGAGGTGGGCTGCCAGGATAGATAAGGATCTAGACATAACATGAGAATACCAATTTATGAAATTCTGCATGTTTCAGCAAGAGAAACATGGAAGAGGGATGAGACATTTGGCTTAACCTCAGGGTGGTAGGGCAGAATCAGAAATTTAGGGTTAATACATAGGGAACTTTCTAAATAAAGAATAATAAGCTGTCTAGGGGCAAAATGAGTTTCCCATCACGGAGGTCATCAGGAAAAGATGTTCACTTCCTTGGCATGTTGTAGAGGGGACTATTGTTCAGGTATAGGTTGTACTAGCTGACCTCTGAGGTCTCTTCCAATTTGGGACATTGTTGTTATGTGACTATGAATTATAATATCATAATCGATTTTAACTCATCTGAATATATTATAATCCTAGAGCCCCTGAGAAGGCATGGAAAACAAAATCACTTACTACCAATCCAGCCATTTATCTATTATGCTTTTAATTTTTGGATATTGTTAGCAAAATTGCTGAAAATCATTGAAAAATTAAGGTGGTTTCAAAAGTATGTAAAAGATGCTTGTTTAGATTTACTGCTTTATGGCAATTACATTAATCCTTATACCTTGTTATCTCCTCTCATGCAAAATATGCCCTTTTGCTAAGCAAAATTCTTGCCTTTCAATATTTTTTAAATCTCCAAGGGAGCAAATAGTATTGTTTTTAAAGGAAAAATATATATAAACACATCTTACTGACTTTAAGAGGATATTTTTAAACAATTTTGTTAAAGCTTTTAAAGCACAATGAACTAAGGAGGTAAGACCTTTGCATTTTCTCCTTCCTTTTGGCAGTTCTGTCTTCAAATCTGCAGTTATGCACACATATATGTATCTATCTATATGCATACACACACATATATACACATTACTATATATACATATATACTCATGCATAAATACACACACTTACACAACACACACATATGGCAAAAGATGTGTAAGATGATGAGGTCAAATTTAACTGAATCCAATGTCAATTTGTGTTACTGTGTATGTTATCTAACATTCATGTTGTTATTGTATAGGGAAAGGGAATGGCATATTTCGAATGAAAGTTACCAGCTCAGTCTTTCTCTCACAGGATAGCAGTTTTGAGGATAATTACAATACATGTTTGCTATGCTCAAATGTCCATTCAAGGTTTTCCAGCTGATCTACAAACTTTTCATTGTAAAGAGTAGCATATTACAAACAAAAGAGCTTTTTTTTTGAGGACGACACCCATCTTGGGAGACAAGATGTGAAAGTCAAAAGACCACTGGAATTTTTTTCAAGAGGACATTCATTTGAAAACTTGATTCTATTACTTACTGCCTCTATCACTGTAAGCAAGTTTCTAACCTCTTTATATCTCAGTTTTCTCATTTCTAAAATGACAGGTTAAACTAGATGGCCTATGAAACTCATTTTAGCTCCAAATCTAAAATCCTATAGCATCAATTTATATTAGGGAAAGTATGTTTTCCAAGTGTCATTTTAATAATTGACATGCAGTTTTAAATACATAAACAAATATAAAATTGACACATATATAGGTTTCAAAGGAATCTGCTGAAATGCTCTCATATATTTGAGTTTGTACTAGTAGAAGCTATTATTATATAAACATGGTAATTCTTTCTTTCTTAATGGAAGCATGCAGTATTAATTTGAATAATGCTACTACTTCAGGGAATTCATTATTCACACTAATTGGGACCTGTTATGTTAATGAAAGTCCCATCCATTAATAGACACATGTGACCTGCCTGAGTCACATGACTCTGTGGTGGGAGGAGCTTGTTGAAGGGGTAGAGCAGTAAGACGTGGAACAGAAAATTGGAGTGAGTCAGAACTGTGAGAGAGGTGGTGAGAGTTGCAGCTTGGAGAGAGAGAGAGAGAGAGAGAGAGAGAGAGAGAGAGAGACAGAGAGACAGAGAGAGAGAGAGAGAGAGAGAGAGAGAGAGAGAAAGGGAGAGAGAGAGAGAGAGAGAGAGAGAGAGAGAGAGAGAGAGAGAGAGCAGGCAACAGCACAACAGCAGCTAACATGAGTGAGAAGTGAGAAAGGGAGTTATTTTGCTTAAGGGAGTCTGCTTGTGGGAAGACTGACAAGGGGCAGTCTTGGGATGGAGGTGCTCCTTGCATTGATAATGTGTATAGATTTCATTTTTACTAGGGTGGATTTAGTTTTCTGGTATGGGAAAAAATGTTTTGGTTCTGTCTTCCATGAAGAGAGTCTGTTATATTTTGCCATTCAGAACTATGTCAGCATATTCATAGCAGCCTCAGCCACTATGGGTATCACATTAGCACTACAGAACCTAGCTGTCTTTTCTCATGAGTAAAAATAAATTTTTCTCGTCATTCTTCTTTTCGGGTACTGATGTATTGGAGTTGATTGCTATACTATGATGTTTGAGGAAGTATGCAGAATAGGAAAGAGACCATAAGACTAGTGACAGGCAAATGTCTATTTTTTTAGAGGAATAAAATATAATCTGCAAATTACAGACTATTGAGCTTAACTTGGAAATAGGGTAAAATTCTAGAATGTATTATTAAAGGAATGGGTAGTGAACCTCTGAGAAAATAAGCAATGTTCATAAAGAATTAATATGGCTTCATCAGGAAAGGTCATGCCAAACTAAATTAATTTCCTTTCTTCAGGGTTACTAAATTAGTATATTCATTTGTAGATCTAATGGAAAAGAAACTTTAGTTTTTCTGCTTGGGCCCAGAGGACAGAACCAAAACAATGGATGAAAATTTCAAATAATGAAATTTAGAATTGAAAGGAAGAAAGAGATTCTAACAAGTATATCAGTCTCTAAGTTACACGTCTTAAGAGCCTACTATGTCAGGCATTGTGCAAATTGAATGGGCTTCCTTGGAAGGTGATGTATACCTTTTACTGGAAGTCCTGAATCAGAAACTGGATGATTCCTTATAAGATAGGATATTGGAAAGCTGCCCCCCCTCACCCCACACACATATTTGTCTAGATGTTTTGTTTTGTGTTTTTTAGTCTTACTTTGGAACATAGTTTCCTAGTGTTGTGTGGCTTAATATGGACCTCAAAAATTTAGAGGGCAAAATATTTTCTGAAAGACTGATAAACCAACCAGTTTCATTACATAGATTTTTATATATTCACTTCACTGTAATACAGGGGAAATGTGCTATAGCAGGCCTCAGATCCACAGGGATCTATGCTCAAGTTTTGTATGCAATGCATATTGATTGTGTGACCCTGGGCAAGAAATTTAAACTTTCAGTTTTCTTAGCATCTCTTTCAGACTACTACTTGCAGATCAGGTGCCTACCTTCATTGGTTGGAGGAATTTCATCAGCTGGAGTTCATTTAAATAATTACATCACATGCCTAGCTCCTTTCCCTACTGTTCTGTATTCTCTTTCCAGTTCTCAGAAAAACGTTTTGGTTTTTACTTTCGCCTGGAGGATTAATAGTCATATTTTTAATTATTGATGTCTCCAGATTTTATGCAATCTAAAGAGATAAAGGATTTTTCCATAGTAGAACACCTGATTCATTTTGCTTCCCTTTATAGATTCTTATTGATATCTTTTGCTTTTTTATCTACATTTCTAAATACAGCCCTCCCATCACTTTCCTCAGAGATTTATTCCTTGTAATTAGCCTACTGAGAAGAAAGAAAGGGAAAGAGAAAGGGAAGGGGGAAAAGAGATGAGGGAGAGAGGAGTGGGAAGAGTGAAGGAGACGATATGCTTTTCAGCAAAACTAGCCAACATATCAGGAGAGTGTGGCAGCATATGTAACGGCTTATTCCCATGACATGCCTCCCCACAATTTATTTTGTTTTCTTTAAATAAAAGCAAAGATTCATACAAAATTCTGTGCAATTTCAAGTTATATTTGGATTATATTTCCTTCCCTTATATCTTCTTAGGAATCAAGGAGTCTTGGTCTTTTGTAGAACTATTGGAAGATTCTCTAAATGTCACCTAGCCTGTGACTACTGGAATTGACTATATAAAGAGATTAAAATCTGAATCCTTTCCAGTGTCAACTCTGTTGGAAACTACACTGGTGACATTCAATGCACTCAAGTGCTTTAGCAGCACAATTCTCCCTCCTTAGTTAACAGAAAGATATTCATGGCTTTTTTGTCACATTGTGCTGCCCTTCAGTTTTCTTATGCCTAACCCTCATTTATTGCATTGGAAATACAATTATTTTCTAAAGACTGGATTTTGGAAGGGAGAGCTTATACGCATTTTGCGTCTTCAATACAATTTTTATTTTTATGGCTCCCAGAAGGGTGCCAAAGATGACAAAACACTTAAACAGGGATACTGTATCCTTAAAATATAATTACTATGATTGCAACATCATAGAATAAAGGATAGAAGTGAATTGTTTTGTTTCATCTATGTGCTTTTCTGGTTTTCCTAACCATCTAAGACTGCTTTATGTAAGAGCATCTGGCTGCTTCAAGTATTTGACATTCATTACTATATTCATCTATTTTGAAGGGGTTTATTTTCTTGAAAACACTATGCTTCTACATTCCTCTTTTTGGGGGCAGCTAAAAGACTTAGTGGATAGAGCCTTTGAATCAGGAAGACTCATCTTTGTGAGTTCAAATCCAGCCTCAGACACCTACTAGGTGTGTAGCCCTCAATAAGACACTTAACCTTATTAGTCTCAGTTTTCTCAACTGTAAAATGAGAAATGACAAACCACTCCTGTATCTTTGCCAAGAAAATCCCATTTGGAATCATTTATTGTGAGACTGGACTGAAAGGATACCACATCCTTCTTTTCAAATGGAGCCATGTGTTACTTATGGTTTTTTTTTTAAATAACAAATAGAGTATATACATTTAAACTAAGTTGTTCTATAATTAATTGCATTTAGGGATGATATAGTTTTAAATTGATAAACCAAAATTGGCATTACTTTTTAAATACAATGCTCAAAGTAAGAAAATAATATTTAATTGAGGTCAAAGTATATCAAATGAATGCAATTTCACTTACATAGGTAGTTCTAACATGTTTTCCTTTTACAAATTTCTTAAGATCTAGTGGGCATCACTTTTCACACTCTATATTTCATATAACTCCACTTCAGATATTACAAATGATATCATGAAGTCTGTCCTTCCTCTAAGTGACAGTTCTGAACCTGAAAGTCCAATCCCTCTCTCATCATTATAAATTTCCTTAAATCCTAACACAGAGAAATATAATATTGCGTTACATATTTCTTTAGTCATAGGTCTTTCCTTTATTCTAACAGAAGTAGAGATGAGATATCACCACAAAGTATGTCTATTATCGTTGTTGTTAGATTTTGTCAATCATCATGCCTCTAAACTGACAAACGTAACATACTTTCAATTGGAATCTTTCTTAGGGTTGTTAATAGTTTGCAATTCTTATTTTAATTACATGTTGATCATATTCATTGATCACTTATTCATTGGAGAGTGGCTTTTCCCTCATAATCCATCTGATTCATTATTCCATAGCTGCTCATGAAGGTGGAAAATCATTCCATCGCAAATTTGTGGTCAATTTGGTTCCAGTGTTAAGTCAAATCCTTTATCAAACATTCAATCCACAGCTAAAACTGGCAAGCATCACTGAAGCAATTTTAGCTTATTGTGTTATGGCTTGCATCCTTTAATAAATTTGGTTTTGCTGTTGTTTTTACCATTTATTGTTTCCCACATGAAATCAATCATCCTAATTTTGTGACTTTATACAGCAGAATGATAAAGACTTCTAAAGGAATAGATTGTAGCATTCTTTCCCCAAATTAGAAAAGGAAAGACCAGAATATGAGAAAAGGCTTTACACAGACTCCTGAGCTAGTTTTTACTTGGAAACTTGAAACTTGAAATAGGAAGTGCATAGTGACAGAAAATTATAATAATTAATTGCAATTTCACCAACGTATGGTGATATTCAAATATGTCTCAGCATCTTGAACCATTATAGTGACTAGGTGGCATTTTGAACTATTTTGAGTGATAACTGAAAGTCATTTCTTGCCTTTTTGAATATATAAATTACGCTGAGAGGTGAAGTGTAAGGAAATCTCATTAGGTTCTGTTTTTTCCCAACATTTTGAATGTTAATCGGTCTTAAAAACACTGCAAGGGCGTTATATTCCTTGTCCATATTTTATTTGTTTGTGTCTAGGCATGTGTGTGTATGCATGTGTGTGTTTATCTGTATATCTATATCCACATACCTAGAATAATATTTTCAATAATTTAAGTTGCTAATTACCAGAAAAGGAGTTACACAGAAACAAATCATTAGCCATTATTTCTGAGACTCTGCTGAATATCTATTCTAATCTATATCTATATCTAATCTAAATATTTCTAATATTAGAATATTCTAATCTATAATCTATACCTAATCTAAATATTTGTTTAATATGATCCATTAATTTTGCATGTTTTTAAAAATTAAAGATGAAATATATATATTTTTTTTGCTAGGCAATAGAAACTGCTGCAAACACTTAGAATACAGATAAGATAATAATGAAAAAAGAAAGACAGCTCCTACCTTTGGGAAGCTTACACTCAAATAGGGGAAATAGTATATAAAAAGAGAATTAAAAATGCACCTCTAGTTTAGAGGTTAACCATGAAGGGAAAAAAGCAGAAAGTAGTCCAGAATGTCAGAAATTTTGTTTTGTTTTCTTTTTAGGTTATAAGTGAGTATGGCAAGTATGGATCCTTCCTCAGATAGAGGGTCTAATGAAAAAGTTACCAATTGAAGTAAAGGGCCAGTAGAGTCGAGTCAGAAAAGTAGACTTCTACAAAAAAAAGTAAGTTTGAAAAAAAATTTATATGGAGAAGGAATATAGTTGTGCTTTTCTGATTCCTTAAGAGAAATTTCATCAGGACTTCTGGAAGCAAAGATGGTGAAGTAAGCAGTAAATCACCGTTGCTCTCCCACATTCACCATCTTAAAAAAAAAAACACATAAAATAGTGCCCCAAAACAAATCCTGGAAGAGCCGAGGCAGCAGAAAAAGGAGATAAAGCATTCTTTTAGTCCAGGACACTTGAAGGATTGGCAGAAAAGGTCTGTCTCATTTGGGTTAAAGGGGAGCACATTTCAGGACAGGAAATATTCTAGGAAGCCTTCAGTAAGGCCTACCTCAGCTAACCAGTGGGAGATTTGCAGCCCAGTGCAGTGGAGAAGGGAAACACCAACACCAGGATGCCCCCTATGCCTTAATATAGCCAGGGAACATGGGAGATTCCAGCTTGGAGTACCACCACATGCTTCAGTATAGTCCTGGGCAAGCAGGAATTGTGCATGGCAGGATAACCTTCAAGAAACACAGAAAAAACCCACCTGGCCTCAACACACATCAGACTTCATCACTAGGACCCCAGTTCTGCACCAGGTAAGCTGACAGACACCTTCAGACCCCAGCTGCCAGCACCTCAGGCCCCAGCACACAAAGCCAGTGACCAAGCCCCTGGTACCTAGTAGAAGAAGCTTGGGATAGTGTACCCTAGGCTCAGGCAGGAGAACTGAACTTTAAAAGCCAGGAAAGTAGGCAAACAATATGAGCAAAGGCCAAAAAAAAAAAAAAGCAAATGTAAACATTCACCATAGAAAGTTACCATGGTTACAGGGAAGATCAAAATTCAAACTCAGAAGGGGGCAACATTGTCAATATACTTACATCCAAAATATGAAAACCTTCTTGCAAGAGTTCAAGAAGAATTTTAAAAGTCA